>DWGJ01000084.1:0-46596 GCA_018246895.1 Aspitha aspitha aspitha | reverse complement strand
GAAACCAGTGCTACGACGATGTCGTTTATGCTGTATGAGTTAGCTAAGAACCCTGATATACAAGATAAGCTAATTAACGAAGTCGATGAGGTACTCAAGGAATCCAATGGGGAAATTACCTATGACACGCTGATGAAAATGACTTACCTTGGTAAAGTGATGGATGAAACTTTGCGTTTATATCCTATAGTAGAACCTCTACAACGTAACGTGAATGTAGACTATCACATACCTGGCACCAATGTTACATTAAAAAAAGGCCAGACAATTCTAACATCTCCTATAGCCATTCATCATGATCCTCAATATTATCCCGACCCAGAGAAGTTTGACCCCGAGAGATTTAACCCGGACGTTGCAGGCAGCCGACATCCATGTGCTTATATGCCATTCGGTATTGGACCGAGAAATTGTATCGGTGAGTCGATTTTTTCAGATAAATTACATACATATACATATGCATACAAATACATGTTACATGTACCTACATTCTTATTTGAAAAGATCAAAAAGTATTAATTACCTAGAAATGAATTGTATGATTGAGCATGATTAACGCTTTATTCGTGGTTTTATGAAACTATGAATGTTTATTAGTGGAATTTACAAATTTAGGCATTACAAAGCCGTAGAAAACGTTAGAAGTTCTATAGATATTAACATATTTGCTATCGAAGATTAAGAGCTCCTTATACGAAATATTTAGTATGGAATACACTAGTATGGAAAGATGCTTTCGATATGATTTATAAGTATATATATATTTTTTTATATAGTTTTTTATAGGGAGTTTATATGACCGAGAGAAAATACTACGACTTTTTACAACAGTAACGTCAAATTAATTATTGATTATATGAATTTTGTACATCAATATCATTTATTTAAAGTATAAACTGTATATTTATTTTGTTACAGGCATGCGGTTCGCCAAAGTGCAGTCTGGAGTATGCATAGCAAAGTTTCTTTCAAGATTTCGCGTGGCCACCTGTAAAGACACTGTAAAAGATGTCGTTATATCGCCACATCATTTAGCTATTCGACCTGAGGCTGGAATAAAAGTAAACGTTTTCCCGAGAAAATTCTAAGGATCCGGTCGAACTACATATATTTATCTTTTATAGACAAATGGATCAGCAGTTTTCTCGTTTCGGATAAAATAACGATGGCATATTTTTACGCAGTTCACTAATAAATATTTAATCTAATGAATTTATACATTACTAGTGGTTCTTCACAAGCCGCAAACCGCATACCGACCGTAGTTCATTAAATCAATTATTACGTTTTAACACATATAATTTTCCACATTTTGTCTCTGTTTTAATTTTCGCGTCAAAATACAGGAATGGTGCTATAAATGAGGTTTAATTTAATTATATTTAAAAGCATTCTTTGACAATTCTTTGCACTTTTTGTTTGACATTGACAACCAGAATATAAATAAAGACCGTTTTATTTAATTTTAATGTGTGTATCAGGGGTGTTGCGGAAATCCGCAGCCGCATCAAATTTGAAATCCGCGTCCACATAAATTATTGTGAACTTTTATGTGTATGCTTTAGAGTAAATACCTTTGTTGCCATACCAATCTACTTACTTTGCAGGGATAAGATGTTTTTAACATTAGAGTACATACTAGCAGAATTATTTAAATATCGCAAAATTAGTTCCGCATTGTAGCCTATAGCCAAATCAGTGTCGTAGTAGATATCCAAGGTCGAAGTGTTTCTAGCATACAGATGATGTATAAAAATTTATACTCGTGCAAATTCGAGTCGTCTAGATATTATAAGTTATGCTCACATTGTTACTTCTATTGATGTGTAGGTATATATACTTATATGTAAATGTATATTTCGTTTAATAAATATTCATTAATGTCTGTGTGGTTTTGTTTGAAAAATATTGCATTTATATATTTATGCGCTATTAAGGAAATCTGCACACCTTAGACATGTTATAAAAGTTTATAATGTTTATGAGGTATATGAAGTCTGCCAATCTACACTTGGCCCGCGTGTTAGACTAAGGCCTAAAGCTCACCCACAATAATAGGAGATCTGGTTTCAAATAAATATTTATTTAAGTAATATAAGAAGAAAAAAAAGTTTTTATCATTCATTCTGACGATATTTTCGATATTTTTGCTGGCGAACAGCCACGGTGACCTGGCACCCTCCGTCTACATATTTATTCTTTATAGTATTTTACAAAGGGCGGTCTTAATGGCACTGTTTTTCTGTATTGCTTTGAATGTAATTCAAATATAAACAATTAGCCAAATATAATGTAACAGTCGCTGCACTAATTATTGCATTTACTGTACGTAAGTTACCTGTACACTATTATAATTTCTTAAAATTTATTCTAACACATGTAGATAATAAGGAATGCTGTATAACAGGTTTAACGTTAAGTTGATTCAGGATCTAACGTGTTTTTATTCTCTGATGGATTTATGGTTTTGGCGGCTCAAAGGCTCGAATAATCGCCACTGTGCTGCGCGCAAAGGACACCGAGATCAAATGATATAATATCTACGAGTATATTGTTGTAGAAGAATCCTTTATATAATTAGTCTGGTAATATCATCAAATGATAAAACTGTATTGGTAAAAGACAGTCTCTTCTCTAGTACGATAGGAGATATATGGTTATGGTTTGTTTGTGGAATTGTTCAGGAGTCTGGATGTGCACTGTTCGATCTCTGCAGGGCAGGGCAGGGCAGCAGGGCAGGGCAGGACACACAGCGACGCATCTACGCATTTTTAATGTAGTTGGGGATTCGTATCGTAACTTAAAGCATTCCACTGTTGTCAAGGAGTGCTTATTGTTTCGAAGTCTGCTGGATACAATACACGTATACAACGTATACAAACGGTCATTACTAATAACTTTTTTTTACTTTCAGTTCACTTGAATAAAAGTTTTTTTTCAAATTCCTATTTATTAATATAAACTATCTTAGCAAACTACTTTCTGTCGAATTGGGAGTCGGTCTTTTAATGACCGAAATCTTTCCGTTAAAAACACATTTTTAACCTCGACCTGGAGTCCTATTCCCATGCGCAAACTAAATGGAATAAGATTTTTTTAAGTAGAACACTTTAGAAGTCTGTATTAAATATTCACTAAACGGTCATTATTTTAACAACACTTGCAACACGTTATTCGACTAATGACAGAGAAATATAATATAATTATGTTGTTTGTTATACATTTTGTTCGACCAAAGTAGGTACAAGTATTATTATTTCCTTATTTCCGTATTCCGTATTTATCATTTCATATAAGCGATAGAGACGTTAGCTTGTGTAAATACACGCTACGTAGAAATAATATTTGTTCTGTCATAACATTAAAAATAATACATAATATTATGTATGTATTGTTTATCTGCAATATTTTGTTTGTTAAGTCGTTATTAACTCCCATTATATCTTATCAAATAGCCTGAACGTTTTTATCTAATATTATAATGAATTCAAGCTCCGAATCTATATATATCATATGATTAATATTAGTAAGACTTATTAAAGTGTAATAAAAATAAGCTTATTACACATTTATACTATAAGATGAAAGATTTGTATTTTTGTATGTGTATGAACGAACTGGCTCACAAACTACTGGACCGATTTCAAAAATTCTTTCATCATTTGAATGCTACATTATCACTGATCAATATAGGCTATATAACATGACGGTCACGCTATACTAATTCCACTCCTGTGGAGCAGCAATGAAAAATTACGCAAAAACGGGAATAATCTATATGGCAATAGAACGTTTGCGGAGTCGGCTAGTAAAATAAGTTAGTATATACTTAGTTGATGCATGTACCGTAAAGTTATCAAAACAATATTTGACAATAATGGCACCTGTCCACTCCCCGTGCCACTTCTCACGTACATATAGCGTGACCATCTAATTACGCAAACGCTTTTACGCTTTTTCTTCTGTTATCTTTATATACATACCTATTTTAATATTATGTAAACTTTACCAAATTCTGTTGGAGGAATAAACCGTTGTTAAAGTTGTTAGTTGCTATTCAAACAGGTATAATATGCGTCGCAAAATTTTTATTATGATAAATGCCCGGCCGTATACCGGGCGATGACAGCGAATACGTATGCGATCGTTGTGTGAACGTGAAACAGTTGTTCTACTTGACAGTTGCTAGTCCTATCCCGTCTCGAATATAAACAACTTTGAAAGATTTTTCGTCTCTTTTTTAGTTCCACTGTCAGTCACGCTGGCCAACTACAGATTAGCAAACTTCACAAACCGCAGAATTAAAATTGTATAACATACTTTAACACTTCAGGTTAGCTTACGATTTTTTACTTTACCGATCTATTCATAATTTTTTTTTGACATTAAAGCGACATTTAAATTTGATTAATGACATTTAAATTGTATTTTATTAAAAGATATGTAATGTTTTACAGTAGGTACATGTCAGAATTTGTACGTACAGTTCTAAGATTGGCGGGATCAAACAGATACTAAAATTTTGAGAATTGGTTCTTCATTTTTAGTAACTTCTTTAATAACAGCTTAGAAAAAATCTGTTATTTTCGTATTGAATAGGTAAAACACAATAACGGTTTCGATAAAATAACTGCTACGGCAGAACATTTTTCTGAATTAAGGATGGTCAAGTGGAATCAAGAAAATTAGCTCGAGTAAATTTAATAAACGTTATGAAACTCTTGAATCGCGCTCGGTGAAACTGTTTTACTAGGTACTAGCGCTAATAGCAACGAATGATATTTGAAAACATACAAATAAGAATGACTTGTAAATCGCAAACCGGATTACATAATGATATGCTCGCAAATTTTAGAGAAGACACACAGCGGTCGTAAACCGAATAATACGCTTCTCGTATCATTAAAAACGTGGTGGATTGGTATAAGAAACGGTGTTTTTATACATATAGTACTTATCTTATCATTTGTTTTAACATTTTTAGCGAGAAGCTGGGGTTAGACATGAATTTAACCGGTTAAAGATGATATTATCATTTATCAAAAGAATACGATGTTTTTATTGGACAAAAGCCCCCTCCCTCCACCGTTCCCCTCTAACTATGCTCCGGTCTATAGACAGTACCTACATGTTAGAGACTTGAACTTACAGCTTTTATTTTGCAAAACTTTCTAACATATTAATTTATATTATATAGAGATAAAATTCAAGTAGTTTGATATATTTTAAATACTATGATAATAATAACAGACGACTCCACAGGCGGCCATCTGACTACAAATTGGGCAATTAAATACGAGTGTGTTATTTTAATGGGACACTTGATGAAGATACATATTAAATAATACATTTTGATTAACGTATACCAAAAAACAAAACCAACAAATGTGCTCATCACACGAATATTTGTCCCGGGTTGTAATCTAACCAACGACCTCTTGTTTAGTAGTACCTGACTACTTCAGCGACCTACACACTGACAAATATTTTAACCTTATTTTAACAGTTTAATATATAACTCCAACTGAAAGTAGGCAAGTGCAAGTAGGCACGTGATCGCAAGCAATCTGTAACCACGCCAGGGTTACGAGCTGGCGTCGGTCATTTGGCTCACATATTGTTATATTCATGTTACTTTGGTAACGACGTTATGATAACAACAAAAAAGTCATTGTAACGATGAGTCTATGAAATTTTCGGAGGTCGTTAATGGTCGCATCTTACTTTAGAAGGTATAAAAGGAGGATGCATATTGGCGTAAAGATATGCAAAAAATAAAGTCATGTAGGTATATAAGTTGCTCTAAAAGTAGGTAAAATAAAATAAACATACACTTGACATACTTTTCCCACATTTCAAAGTCATACAATTACAGCTATCTGCCAATAAAAGTCCCATCAAAATGGGTCCAACCTTTTCGAAAATAAGCCGGAGCAAACACACAGTGAGACATAAATTTTAAGTATTGAATCTTTTTTGTAAGTGCTGTATATATTTTCATATTAATGTACTTTAGTATAAAATCATTATTTTGCAAGTATTATTACTAACAGAAAGTTCAATTTTATAATATTAAGTATACGTTAAATAACACAATTTCGATCACTATTTTGGCTATATAAATATAATAATAAGTGCCAATGGTATGTAACGAAAAAGAACAGTTATTCCAACAAATACAATATAAAGTTAGTCGCAACCTTGGTTGTCAAATGTTGTTCAGTCACCTTTAAGAGCTCCGAAGAAGTTAATGATTGGTATTATAACGATGAGAGTTCAGACCTTAACTCATGTCGTCCTGTCCGAACTACGAAAAATCTGACGGAACCCGGCGGTACTTTGCAAATCGTAAGTAATTTGCAATCACGTCAGAGATAAGAGCGGTTCGCGGTCATTTGGATTACATACTGTTATTAAATTATTATTATGATAACGATATTCTGAAAATAAACAAAAAAAAATATAGTAACGATGATTCTGCAAAAGGAGGTGTTTACTTATTACAGACAACAATGACTTTTATAACTAGATTGCACTTAAGTTTTTATGTATAATTCAAGTTGATTCTTTAAAAACCGATGTCAAATGTTATCTCTAAAAACAACTGCTAAGATATCTAGTACTAATCAACAAAAAAACTTCCAACAGTTAGTTTTATTACAGATTTATAGATACCTGAACAAACCTCCGTCGATCAGGTATTATGTTATAAAGTACATTTATATGAAGTTAGTGGCCTGGGTTGATACCAAATAAGAAATATTATTTCAAACGTTACCGTTGTCTCAATTGGACTCCCGTGCTTGAACTTATGGGAACTTTTCTAGTAAATAATTATACGGCACTATATTATCATTATAATCTGGGGACAATTCCACACACGGCTATCCGATCCCAAATTAAGCAATGTAATGCCTGTGTTATGGTAACCGGACAGCTGATGAACATACATATATACATACGATATAGTACTTATATAGATATTTTTATTACGTCCAGACACAGAACAAACACAAGTATTCATCATACAAATGTTGGTCCTGGGTGGGAATCAAACCCACGACCTCCGGTTTTGCAGTCAGGGTCTCTAACCACTCAACCACGAGGCCAGTTTAGAAGAGGCCAGATAAAAGATATCTAAACCATAGTTTGAACCATCTGTTAGAATCCGGGTAGGATCGGATCGTCGTCGCAGACCACGCGGGTCACATTTACTTATCACGAACTGTTTTAATTTCAGCCACTTATAAAAGCTCGCCGCTTCGCTATTTACTATCAGTTTGACAACCGTACACAATGGACGTATTACTAATTATAACAACATTAGTGTTTTTCGTCTTATTATTATATTATTATTTTACAAGGACTTTCAACTATTGGAAGTCAAGAAATGTACCGGGACCAAAACCTAAGCCTTTTTTTGGAAATTTAATGGAATCGACTCTTCGTAAAAAACATGCTGGCATGGTATTTAAAGATATTTACGACAGTTATCCTAACGAAAAAGTTGTGGGTGTTTATAGAATGACGACTCCATGCTTACTACTTCGGGACTTAGACGTAATCAAGCAAGTGATGATCAAGGATTTTGATTATTTTCAAGATCGTGGTGTTGAATTCAGCAAAGAAGGTCTCGGTCTAAATCTATTTCATGCGGACGGTGAATCCTGGAGAGTCCTCAGAAATAGATTGACTCCCATTTTCACTTCGGGAAAGTTAAAAAATATGTTTTACTTGATTTCTCAACATGGCGATAAGTTTGTTGATTATATCCAACAACTCTGCGAGCAACATACCGAACATGAAATACAATCTCTCATACGGCAGTACACTGTGTCTACAATCTCAGCTTGCGCTTTTGGACTTGACCTCGATATATACCACGGCGAGGTAGAAGAGCTCAGTAAAATCGACAAGCTCATTTTTGAGGTGAACTATTTTATTGAGTTAGACATGATGTATCCCGGTCTTTTGAAAAAGTTTAACGCTTCATTATTACCCAAACAATTAACACATTTTTTTCATAACCTTGTGAAAACCGTTGTGACTCAAAGAAATGGCAAGCCATCCAATACTAAAGATTTTATGGATGTTTTGTTGGAATTAAGAATGCAAGATGTGATTATGGGACCTAAAAGAGACAAGGAGGGCAAACAACCGTCCATGGAAATAACAGACAGTGTGATGGCGGCCCAAGCATTCGTGTTCTATGCAGGTGGTTATGAAACCAGCGCTACAACGATGGCGTTTATGCTGTATGAGTTAGCTAAGAACCCTGACGTACAAGATAAGCTAATTAAGGAAGTCGATGAAGTACTCAAAGAATTTAATGGTGAAGTAACCTACGACTCGCTGACGAAAATGACTTATCTTAGCAAAGTGATGGATGAAACTTTGCGTTTATATCCCATAGTGGAACCTCTACAACGTAACGTGAATGTAGACTATCACCTACCTGGCACCAATGTAACATTAAAAAAGGGCCAGACCGTTCTAATATCTCCAATCAGCATCCATCATGATCCCCAATACTATCCCAACCCAGAGAAGTTTGATCCCGAGAGGTTCAACCCGGATGTGGCAGGTAGCCGACATCCATGTGCTTATTTGCCATTCGGTACTGGACCAAGAAACTGTATCGGTGAGTAGATTGTTTACATTACATAATTTAATTGTATTTATATTTTTAAATTCAGCATTTAGATCTTTATTAATTTGAAATGATTACGTATATCCAGTATGTTGTACGTATTCGACTGTACTGATCACCCACGCAGAAATATTAAGTAACGATTAATTATGAATGAGGAAGTTTCCAATATTATCATATAGTAGAAAACGTGACTGCTGCGTGCTCGTTTGCTAGTGTCAAATACCTACCAATAATGATCATGGAACATTAATAAAACCTCTTTAATTAATTGCGATAAATATTTCTAGATAAAAATGATTTTTAATCTCATACGGTATAGACACATATAATGTACGTTTGAGTTTTGTACCAACGTAGATTATACAATACTATCATATCTCTGTTTATATTTGACGTCTTTTGTATATTCATTGGTTTATCCTTTAGGATAACGTTTTCACGTAGTGTTGATTTTATTACAGGCATGCGGTTCGCCAAAGTGCAGTCTGGAGTATGCATAGCGAAGTTACTTTCAAGATTCCGCGTGGACACCTGTAAAAACACTGTAAAAAATATCGATGTATCGCCTAACCACTTAGTTATTAGAGCTATTTCTGGAATTACGTTAAACATCATACCAAGGAAATTGTAATTGACAGAATTGGAAAATTGAGACTTTTTCGGATCAAGAAATTGATATATCACATACTTATCAAAGATTATATTATCATATTATGTTAAAACACTTTCACTTTTAGGTATTTCTGAAATTATTGTTAATTTCTCATCAAAAGTAGGCGGTAGCTGAAAGTATTTTTGGTCCCTGTAATGGTAAAATTTTAATATTCATTTTTGTTTGCAAATAAAGATAATATGAATATCTTAGTTTTTATTATTAAACAAGTAAATATTGTATGTATGTGTTGTACTCTCAAAGGTTTAGGGTATGTGACAGATTTTTCGATGACATTATTTGGGTGCGAATCGCTCTTATCAAAGTAGCTGCAAGAATGTAGACTCAAGGCAAATTCTGCCTTTTATTCAATGAATATACTAGAGAGCGCACACCTGCTAGCCTACCAGTTGTAGATAATTAAGATAACGATTAATAAACACGATGAATCATCACGTTTATTATAATAAGTACCTAGTAATATGTTACCATAACACCATATATGTGGACTAATATTACCTACTAACATTCCTGTTACCAATTAAGCAATGAAACGTTCTATTTCTTGCGCACACTTATTACACGTCACGTGCATTTAGAAAAAGATCCTCCTATAATGTTAATACAACAAAATGAAACAAGAAATTAAAGCAGTCAAGTTCTATATTTAATTGTTTACTTATTTTATTTTGTACAAACTTCAACAATATATATAATAAATACTCAATTAAATCTCTATCATTCAGCAAACTGAACTCACTTTTTGTCATAGTTTAGTTAAAGAAATAATACAATGATATTGTAACTTATTGTCTAAACTTAATTTAACACAACTTTTTTGTGCCAATATGCCTAATATTAGATACACATCTGTTTGGTTTGACCAACACAATAATTCCACTTTTAACCGGGTTTAAAGAAAATATATAGCTAGGAACAACATGAAACTGCTCATAGATCGTTTAAACTTACTTTTGGGTATTTGAACCCTCAATCTGTAAGCAGAGTGCTTTCTCGGTTGCCAGTTCAAAAATGAATCGTGTGTGGCTTTGTTTGCTGGCAATACCGCTGGAAGCAAGCAAAACCATAGACAAAACGGATTTTTTGCGTTGATGTGCCCTCCACGCCTTGAACCTGGTAAATTTGAGTCGTTAACAATTTACAGAAGGTTTGAACTGTCTTAATCTCTTTATGATGGTGAAGCCCACATTTATTTATTCAAATAATTTCATATATGTGTTGCCATTTCTCTGTAAATAGTTCGGATGATCTGATAAGTATCTGCGCTATACATACTGATTCGACTTCGACGATTACTTATAAATGAATTTCTTGATAATGCAGTTAACGTTTCGTGTTGTTCCCATCCCGGAAGTTTAAACCCATTGCTACGTCTTCAATATAAGTAAATAAACGAAGAAAAATAATGAAGACATCAAAAGGCGGGCACGGAGCGTGTGCGAGCGATGGGGAATGTCGCTGGAACACGCCCCGCACGATGTTCTTTATAAAATGATCTACATATTTATTATCTGTAACCGTAATTATTATTGCAGAATACTTGCAAACCGTTAAGCGTCTCGTTTTAGTTACAATACACTGAATCTTTATTTATTGCAACACAATATACATATCGTCTTGCACTCCAATTAACATTGAAAAAACGAATTGAAAACAACCGGCACACAACTATTCAGTGACATGTTTCGTATTTAAAGCGAATCTCGTCGAGCGCACGTTAACGTTATTGCTTCAAGCGTATTACGTATCGCTGCGATTCGCTGGCGGCGATAACACGATACATCACGCGATGTGTGGCGACGTGCGGTTCGGGATCACCCAGCGGTAAGCTCTCGTTATATACAGTAGTAGAAAATTGACCACTTCCAAAGTTAATTTACAAAATTTAATGATTCATTAAGTTGGTTGTGCTAGAATAGACAATACTGACGGAACTCAACCTTCAACGAATCGAGACATCGCATACCATCAGAGTCGTCCGACGCGGCGGTCTCTGCACTCGCTTCGCGCGACTTCACACGACTGCGCTACATCCATTATCTAGAGAGATGTTAATCGAAAAATAATAATAATAATAATAATATTTCAATAATATCTACCTTACTCGGTAAGGGACGTTCGATCTCTTAGGTATATCAATAATCTTATTGCTAATTAAGGGTTATGTCTCGGTTAGCAGAATCGGTTCGCTCATTGAGGATATCGACGATGCATCTAGTGCGCGAGAGGATGGCGATGCGGGGTCCGGCGCAGCTAATGTAACCCAGGGGAAGGCGATTACATTAACTACGTGAAGGGCGCGTTACGTAAAATGGCTCGATTCCTATCATGCGTACTGAATTAGGACGGAAGTGAACTCTGATGCCGATTTCACTGCTGATTGGCTAAGCTTACATAGATAACTTTGCAAAAATTTCTCTAAACGTTCTTTAAAGTTCGAGGCGACCAACCTCGACTAGAAGGTGAGACACGATGTCGTCCGGTACGGTAAGAAGCTTATAAATTGGAGCTATTAAAAACTATTATGGACAAAATTGATATGAACTGGCGTAGCCATTGCTTTACTTAAGCGTTAGGTATTAGATACGATTATACTAATGTCCGAACGCAATGGACGAGAAAACGAACGTGACATATAATATGTGATGTTCAAATATGCTTTCCTTACAATTCATCATGCCATAGTTTTGAGCGCGTGTGTCTGCCAGCCGAAGGCGGCCGGCACACACTCGACCGAGTAAAGCGAAACTTGTTAAAGCAATAGTCACTCCGCGTCGCTCTCTGACACTCGACTGTGGCTGAAGCGCCTGTTCAATACCATTTCGGGGAAGAAAAATGATATTTCACAGCGGCTTCGCAACTAATTAGACAATCTCTATAATGATCGCATTCACTTTAAAATTTACATAGGTAGTATTCGTCGAATATAAAAATAAGCTTTTAGAGTTTTCTCAGTTTTATCCGATACCTTATATTACGTACAACACTAGTGACAATCAAAATAAAACTGCGTGCTCGCTAAAACGATTCTCACGAATGGACACTCAGCTCCTCCTGGAACGGGGAAACGCGATAACATAACGTGTTCTAGTTGGTACTGTAATCACGGTAAACGCGAATATCAGTCGCAAAACAAACAGTCTCGCAAGCTTCGCCCACGCGAATATAAAACACTTCAACAACACTCCGAACGTCTAATGCGCAAGACTAACGTCCACGAGATAACGGCGCGGCGCAGCGGCTGGGCCCCGCTCGCGTCGTCACCGCGGCCCGCCGACACCACGGACACGAAACATCTAGCGTAAAAAATAATTAAGTGCGCTTGGGTGGGCTCAAGAGCTCGGGTAGCGGTGCGGGCAACGGCAGCGGCGCGTCGTCAACGAGCGCGGGCAGCAGCGCGAGCGCCAGCGCGGGTCAGACGGGCGCGGGCGGCGGCGCAGGCTCGGGCGGCCGCGGAGCCGCTCCGGCCGCCTGCAGCACCACGCGGTGCCCGTTCGGCGTCACGGCGTCCAGCAGCACGGCGGTGGGCGCGCCCTCTGCGCCGCCGTCCTCCGCCGGCTCCTCGTGCGCACGCCGGTGCCGCCGCCACGCGTGCTGGATCAATCGCGCGCAGTACTCCTCGCGTTGCCGCCACAGCGTCGACGACACCGGCTCGTAGCCCGCTTCGTCGGGCCGCCCTACCTCCAGGTCGCCCGTCTCCTCTATCGGGTTGCCTTTTCGCGCGAAGAAGTCTTTCGTCAACGCATCTAGGATGTCCACACAGAACATCATGTCACCGCGACATATCGGTATGTCCATGGATATAATCTTATACTTGTTCGGTTTGTGTATCTGTAGTGGCGGCTCTAGAACGTCCAGGAAGTCGGACAGTTGATCGTAACGGATATACTGAGTACCGTCAGGATCGAATCTCTGCCAGATCTCGTAATACATGTCGTAATCATCATCTGTTAAGCCTTCTTGCACATCTTCCGTTGCCTGAAAATTATGACTATATATTCGAATCCAAAGACTATCAATTAAGTATCTCAACAGAGCAGTAATAAGGCTTAAGAGCGTTGTGGTAGACTATATGGGGATACTAGATCCGTTTTAAGTATATAATAGTAAGTATATAATACCTGTGAGTAATTCTCGAGAATGACGGCGATGTACATGTTGATAACAATAAGGAAGGATATAACGAGGTAGGACAGCAGATAAGTAATGCCGATGGTAGCGGAGCCACAGTTTCCGGGCGAACCCCGCTCATTATCTGGCAAATCACACTCTTCTTCATTTATAATACCGTCTAGTACACCATCCCAACCAGCTGATGTTGACATCTGCAAAAAGAGTATTTGCCAATCATTTTGAATGGTGTTTATGAAAAAAATATTCAATCCATATTTATGAAGGTATTTAACAAAAGTTGCAAGTGAATAGATATGATTACCTGAAATAGCAGTATCATGCTCTGGACGAACGTTTTAAAATTATACACGTCGTCAAGGCCACCTTTATTTTTGACGTGCATGAAAAATGACATTCCAAATATTGCGAAGATAAACATAACGAGGAATAACAATAGGCAGATATTGAAGAGAGCTGGCAGTGACATGGCCAAAGCAAACAACAAGGTTCGGATACCCTTGGCACCTTTCACGAGTCGAAGTACTCTACCCACTTTTGCTACTCTTACTACTCTCAAGAGAGTAGGTGACACGAAATATTTTTCAATAATATCACTTAACACAAGACCTGAAAACAGATAGGATAAATTAAATTATTGGAATCATTCAAAATATAAAACATTAGAGCGTTATATCAATCATATTTACTGAGGATCGAGAACATGACTACGACGAAATCGAACAGATTCCACGGCTCGACAAAATAGTGATATCGTAACGCGAATATTTTTAATAGGCACTCTGAACTAAATATCACGATAAATATCATGTTTAAGTAATCGAGGACAGAACTGAAAGTGTCAGACTGCTGGTAATGATCTAGCGTCATAGTCAACATGTTCAATCCAATGAACAACATGATGATCATGTCGAACTTCTTATCCGTCACTATCTCGAATACGATTGCTTGTGGTCGCCACTGCAAATAATAATAAATAAGTTAAATAACCATATGAAAATAAATGGTTATTCATCGAGAAACATTATTAATAATTTTCAATTAATTCCTCACTTTAGGTCTGGGGATGGCTTTTAAAGGTTTCTTCGAACCCATCTTTTTCATAGCGTTATAATACTTTTTCTGATCTTCAGTCATGAACATTTCGAGACTCCCGCCGGCTTTCTTTTTCTGTTCGTTGAAGTTGTCAATGATCACACCGATGAATAGGTTAAGAGTGAAGAAGGAGCCAAAGATTATAAAGAACACAAAATAGAGGTACATGTAAATATTTGTCTCTCGGATTGGCTGTCTTCCAACCTAAAATAACAAAGACGAAATTTCAAATAACATAGATAATTGATTACAATGTCGGTAACATGCAAATATAAGATTCTTCGTACACACCTCTCTAGAATCAATTGCGTCATTCATTATTTGAATCCAACCCTTAAATGTCGCAACTTGGAACAGGCACAAGTAGGCTTTGCCGACATGGTCGAAATTCATCGGTGAGTTCTCCCAAGTATAGTTCTCCAAAATGCAGGCGTTTCGGTCTGGTATGATTTCGTGGCTTAATGTGGTATGGTTCATATCTACGCACTGTGAACAACAAAATATTGTAAATAATGCTATTCTTGTATACATACAGTCTATTTATTAGTACTATATTGTTACTGACCTTAAAGTACTTCCCAGCAAACAGTTGCACGCCCATAATGGCAAAGATGAGCCAGAAGATGAGACACACAAGCAAGACGTTGAAGATAGATGGTATAGCTTGAACTAAGGCGTTCACGACCACCTGTTATTTACATATTTTTTTAGTTTATGATATATGTAACACTCATTTGTACATTTTAAAGATGTATAAAATTGTATAATTTCCCCCTAAACAATATCCGATTGTATAATTGCTTCATCAACAAGTTCTAATTACAATAAAAGGTATCTAACGAGAAATCTTTAATGGTGACGTTTTAATGTTATCAAAGAATCTCTGTTACGTTTACTTTTAATTACTAGCTTTAATCATTTTAGGAAATTGTTGCATGATGTCCAATTGATTATAAAAGTATTCACATACTTACTGTAATAAACAATAGTATTATATTTTGTTTCATGATTGTATCACAAAAATGCATGCACGAACAATTATAAAGCCACAAATATCTACTCATACTCTTAATATCAAAGCTGATTTTAATGTTTTGACTTACCTTTTTTAATTAAATCATCCAAAATGCGTATAGAACTAAACATGCCACTCTTCATTAGATCTTACCGTGTAGATGCAAGAAGGTAAATCTAGATAAGTGTAGAATCTAAAATTACATTCCAGAACTAAGATGAGTAACTAGCTAAAAATCCAATAGAAAAGAAGACCAAACATAACAATGATTTTTCTGCCAACATGAACCTGCTCCAACAGCGATTAGAGAGAACGTTACAATTCGTGATGATACTAAGCCATTCATGGGTGCCATCGACGTCTTCAAAATGAATTGCTAAGTTAAATAAACAATCGACTAGCGTCAATGAGCTTTAAGAATATTGGAAAATAAATGAGTTTACGTTTGAAATGCAGAACAAAGAGGGGCGCTTAAGACAGTTTTGAATAGATGTTATTTGTGAAAGTGACGATGTGGAGATGTGAGTGTGAGGTGTGGAGCAGTGTGTTGCGAGCTCGGCAGGGCGCTACGTACCCTCATGCCCTGCATGCGGCTCATGGCTCTGAGCGGCCGTAGTGCGCGAAGCGTTCTCATCGTTTTGAACGCTTGGATGCCTCCAGCGCCACAAAGCGCCGCTACGAAGTTTATAAGCGAGACCTGATGAAATTAACAGTCACACACTGAGATAAATACACAAGAAATTTAAAAACCATCATTGCTCTCGATTTTGACAGTCAAATGTGTCGAGAGATATTAATAATTGAACAAATCACCTGTAAATTTAAACATGGAAATTCATTTTGTGAAGACTAGATCAACCAAATATCATCAACAATAGGAATAAGACGGAACCGTCTTTGAAGAAGAAAATGACCGACCGTTCCCTATTATAAAATAATCTGAAGAAAAATAAAAGAAATTAATAATAATATTTGCTAATATTTATATATAGTCATCGATTACGTTTACTACATCAAAGAATTTTAACTAAATCAGAAGAGTTCTCTGAGGTAGTGCTAAACATTGAAATATATGTATATATGTTACACAAATAATAGCGTTATATCTTAAACGACATCGATAGCATTCAACGAATTTTGTGCTATTCGCTTTACGAATAAATATAACACTTGCATATTAGACAAGTTCAAAAGCAGCACTCACGAAGATTACATATAGCGTAAGGATAGTTATTATTACATGCACAATAACAGTGACGGGTTAAAAAGATCTCATGAATGTGGTTTCGGTCGTATAGAGTAGATTGCTAAAGGGAAGTGTAGGTTAAGAGACAGAAGCAATATCCACAAACAGAACAAGACGACATCGAGATCTCGGGCCAGCAGGGTACATCGCTTGTAGCCTCCATTGCAATGACATCAAACAGTCAAAGCTTGCTGTGGTCACGTTGCCCATCGATTAAATCTATGTTATAAAGAAAAATGTATTAAAACAAATATCAATACTACATGATCAAATTATTACAGGAACACCTATCTTTTTTTCCAAAAATGTCCAGACCGCTACAGTGTACGTGTTGATTTATACTCGTATATTTATTGTTACTTTACTTTCATCTACAATAATATTAAGTTTCACATTGTTTCGATGGGCAACGCAACTAGTCGCCACAACAGCGCCACAAGTGGCTTGCGGGCGCGTACTCACGCGCATGCCCTCCCATCTTGAGACTGCGCGGAGCGGTCGCAGCGCGCGCAAAGTGCGCATCGAGCGGAACGCTGGGATGTCGTCCGCGCCCGCCATCACGGCTCCGTGGTTTACGAGCGACAACTAATTCGACACTATTCGTCATTTACTCGGTAAAAACTTATGTTACTAACTTACTTAATATTCTTTAGCTAAATCTATATATACTACCTATAATTGTTTAGCACACGAGTAAAGATACAACATCTTTGCTCAACGTTGCTTTCGAAACTTCCGTACCTGCAGTCTTTTTGAACTTATTGACGATGACGCCGTTGGTAGTGTGTCTGATATCTTACAATTATAGTTACAATTTTTGTCCTTGTTGATATCAAGTTATAATTTTTTTTTTAATATCCTAATCAGACTTGTTACTTGCTTACAATGTCAGCAAGTTTTAATTATAACGATGTTTGATAAAAAAAGGTTGATTTTTAAAACATTATATTTTAATAAATAAGGAAAATCAATTACCATGACGATGATAAAATCGAGCCAGCACCAGGCGTTCGTAAAATATTTCTGGAATCCAAGGGCAAGCCACTTGATCAACATCTCGATGAAAAATATGACCGTAAAGATACGATCCATGTAGTATAAGATATCTTGTAGAATGGGCCTATGTGGTAAATGTACATCTTCTAACGCCTGAAAGTAATTATAAAATTCATGACATAATTGAAATCATTATATTATTCCTAACCAGTGTATGGGACAAACTTACCAAAGCCAAACTACTAAGCAAAATCATTGTAATCACAGCCGTTTCGAAATACGTATTTTCTATTAATCTGAATGTTTTGAGTCTGAGCATGGCCCAGCCCTGCCAAAAAGGCGAATCGTCGTCACCAGCTAAAAAGGGGAAGCGCTGGTAGCAGGGCTCGGGACAGCAATCTGCAGGTGTATCGTCCACTACATCCTCATCAGCGGCTGCTATGATGTCATGTTTCCCAAGTCCGTCTAACTTATCCTCTTCTTCTTCAGCCATTTCTAAAATATAAACAAACGAGATTTAACATACTTTTATCCTTCCTACATTTTTTACCTGAAGTTAATCAACAAACCTTCTTCTAATCCTAATTCTTCTTTGCTGGCATCTTTTTTTTCTTCACCTTCTATAGTATCTCCCGAACCTTTATGACTTTCATCCTTAAAGGACCTAACCTTATGACTGCCATATGATTTTTGACTTATCGTGTCATCGTCCTGAAATTAATTGCAGTGACAAAAAATATTATTATCAGTAAAAGATTTCGGGAGGCTAAAATTCAACCAACTAAAATATCTATAATAAAAGTAATACCGGATTTACCTGAATAGGATACCCATGGTGGTTGAGATCGCAATTTATCCTATTGTCTGTATGATTATCTGTTATTGCATTGATGTTATTCATAAGAATCTTTCCCTTTTTGTATTTATTGTCTCCTAATAAAACACAAGAGAGTTGAATTATTGTACTATCTGCTATTGGATTTGAATATTTTATAATTATAAATTTTCATACCAGGTATCGTGAACTCCATACCATCGCCGATCGCAACTTCAACTTGGTCTTTTAGTTTCTTGTCCTTGTACAATACCCCATCATCGAGGTCTGTTCCAAGTTCCAACTCATTGTCGACTCGTTCTGAGGAGACACAGCGGCCACACAGAGCCGCCTTTAAGCCTACGTATCGCGCGATTTGCCCAAACGTCGTCGGCACCGGCATCCAAGCATAGAAATCAGACCAGGACGAATTCATTTAGCAAGTAAATTTTGAAAATATACGATCATACTCCTCCTATTATATTGAATTAAATTAAAATGTCGCATAACTTATACAACAAGCTCCTCAAGAATGTAATATTAAATGTATCCAATTGATAATTATGACATTTATTAAAATATAGGCGTAAAGATAAAACATGAAAGGTTCTGAAGAATACGTTGCTTCATATGAAATGTTAGGACTTTGTTTCGACTGTAATCGGTGAAAAACAGTAATGAACAAAAAATAAGTTTCCTTCATTCTGAATTGCACGACTCTTTATAACTCGTTAAGAGGCAAACCAATTTCCTACCACAACAGTCTAACTTTCCGGTTTTTGAAAATGACAACGCAGTATAGCTAGCATAGCATTTGTAATTGTACCACATATATGTATGCACAAGTCAAAAAACAAAGAACCTAGGTACCTAATCAAATTTATTTTTGTTTTAAGACGATAATGTATTTTAATGAGATAAATGAAGACATAAGCTGCATTTATGTACTTAACTGAAGAATATTCATTACTTACAGCCATTTAATACCTCACCAAATTCAGCTCATTTAAGGAATTGCGATTCTTATTATAATTATAGAATGCAACTTATTAATTACACAACGGCAACCAACAAAATAATATCTCGATTTATTGCAAATACTGAACTTATAGAATTATGTGCAGAATAGTTTAGCAACGTACAAATATTATTTAGATTTACTAAGAGAAATATTTCTTTTCCCAATTACTGTCTCACGATGAATGTTGACTGTCAAATGATGCAGCAAACATATTCACGAAAGTAATTTCATAGCTTCGTTGTTAACATATAAAGAAATAAAATCAGACCACGTCGAAAAATAATCAATATTAATACCTAAAAAATACATGTATCAAATCTGTATAAAAACCTATATATAACCAATACATGCACAAACACAACACATAAAGCGGTATATTAATAGCAAAATTACATCAAGCGTTGAACAACAATAACCGTAATGTATAAGCCACACCAGATTTTAATTTAATGAAGGTATGAACGTAACTGAAGGAGTAAGAATGTCCAACAAGGGGGGTGTCAAATCTAATATAATATAACACACGGTCGGTCTGCAAATTCTACACTTGACTGCTAGGGCGCAAGCAACGTAGTGTTCAAATATTACGGTGACAAGCTGTCACCCTGTCACTTAATACGAAACACAAACACCAAGCTACAATGTATTTCATATGTACATACATTGTCACCATGCTACGAGGATCAAAAACTAAAGGTTTTCGTTACTAAATTATATAATAAAATAGAAAACATTCATTACATAGAACATATACAATTTTTAGGTAATTCTATAATGAAGTTAAAGTATTTATTTCTTATTCATTAAAGTCATAATAATATTACAGTCAGTCGGATACAAATTAAATTTATCTATAAATAGAATTATTTATAATAACACGTTTTTCATTTTAATTATATGCAATAGTTATCGTACGATGACTAGCAAATTTAGGTTCTTTTAAATACTACTCTAACATTATAGTTTTTGCAACCCGTTCTTACAATAGACATATTTATTGGCAAATTATTCCCCTTATATAGGACTAGCTCAGAATTACCAAGTGCCTATGTGTTACGCGGTGAATGTTAAACGAAAAATATCTGCTCTTTAGTAGGTACATACTTCTCTTGAATATTAATCTCCTATTAAAATTCTTAATTTTAAAAACAGACATCAGTAATATGATTTTTAGATCTACACCTGTAAGACGTTAGAGACCATGCGATATTATGGTAATAATTTATATCCCCACGTACATACGTTACAGATATGTTGTATCACATAAGTATGTACGTATATTTAGTTTTAACATAGTTTCTGTGTTTTCAAGTGGGATTAGGAAAACTTGTAGAAAACAAGCTATATTCATTTTATAGCCAATAAAAATATTTGAAATCTTAAACTTAAGTTTGCAAAAACTATAACGTATTGCACGAATACGTGTACGAAAACTAATCGTCGTAATGGAGGGAAGAAATACGTTTTACGGAAACCACACTTTACATACAACGACATGCCAGGACAGCCGGTTACACGACACACATCTTACCGGGAGCGTGTATGGCAATCTGGTTGGTCAGTTTGTTCTTCACCAGTTTGAGGATGTCAGCGACATTCCGCTTCACCCAGTCTATAAATCTAGATATTCTGTTAAACGCCTCCGCTATCTTGTTGGTGTCCTGGTCGGCGGTGGGCGATGACAAACTGGATGAACCGAAATTTGACAGTAACAGGGCCAAGAAGAGATTGAGTACCTAAAATATAATTTATTTAAACAATTATACATAATACAAAATTATACTAATAGCAAAAACTATAATGGCACGTTTTGAAAGCAGTGTTTCGTAATGAATACCAATAGCAATTTTTAACTTTTATGAAGCAAATGAAGTGAACTGTGATCCAAGAAAATAAAAATAAGTTTATAATTATAAACGTGTTTCGTATATCATCATCACTGTAATAAAGTAATAATGATAAAATTGGGAATTAAATTCCATGCGCGGTTATCCGATACCAAATTAGGCAATTAAATGCTTGATATTACGGTAACCGGGCAGCTGAAAATCATACAGGTAGTCATACAGAACAAACTAATGTGTCCGTAACACAAATGTGTGCCCTATTTGATAATCGCACCGACGACTTTCGGTTTAGTAGTCAGCGTCTCCAACGGCCTGACCAAGAAGCCAGTCAAATATATGTTAGGATACGAATATTTCTTAAAGATACTGACCACAAGATTGCCGATGACGACGGTGGCCAAGAAGAACGGAATGCACGACACGTCTCCGACGAGCATGCAGTCCCACATGCTCTCTATCCACTCTCCGCAGAGCACGCGGAACACTATCATGAAACTGTGCATGAAGTCCGTGAAATTCCAGCGAGGAAGGTCGCCGTCGGGGAATCGGTCTACGTAATCTGTGCACGTAATAATACTTCGTTAATACAGCTGTGGATCAAACACGAACAATCCTACGGACACACAACGGTAGCGGCAAAAAGCAGTTAAAATGCAAAGTACAACAACTGCTGTTAAAGGTGCTGTTTGCAAACGAATTTAAAAGCACACAAAGTTTCGAGGTTGATTTTAGAAACTATCTGTACAAACCTAACTTTATTTCGAATAACTCACAAAGATATCGAAGCATTCGACTTTTTAATATTTAGGCATAATTACAATTCACAGAAAATTGCGAAATTTTACATGGTTCTTAAATTTCTTAGAAATGCTAAATACAACATTTAGCTCATTTCAATATGTTAATTTGAATTCATATTCGGTTAAATTTAGAATAGCAACAAAAGAATGTTCACAAAAAATTATAATAGATGCAGGGATTTCGCGCGATAGGTTTTTACAAAATGTTAATAAATAGGTATTTTACTGACACAAAAACTACTCAAGGATACAATGTAATACAAACAAAAAATATATGTTTGCACGATCATGTACATATTATTACCAGACTATAACAAGAGGGTTTTACTTAAGCATCAACAATTTTTATGTAATTAAACAATTACATAATCACGAGATTCAGAATGTCGTAATAGACGAATTCCCTACAACATTTATAAAATGTGAGTAATTTAAAACAAACTACATTTTTCTAACAACACATGCGTTTTTCTACCGCTAACTTCAAAATACAACAAATAAACTGGTGATTAATTAGGACATACACAGTACACATGCAAATGCTGGTAGAAATACATATCGTTTAAGACAAGAATGTTAACTTTTGATAAGAGAATTTTAATTATAGCTGATATGAATTCGAAGAAAATTTTCATTAGTAACTCCACTATGCTAAAAGGGAAAAGTTAAAGACAGGAAAGCTATCTAATAGTGTTTCACAAGTGAGGCGCCTTGCGGGGATTTTAAACAATAGTATACATATATCGTAAACATAGTTAAGGGTATAGGCTCACTTGGAAGGGTCACATCGATTCTTGCCAATCGTCTAACGGACATGAGCATAACAGTGTGACGCACATTAATACAATGGTCACTATGAGAACAGGACAGCAGGCCCGGCCGAGGCTCGTTCCAAACGAGTGCTCTACAGCGTATTCAAATGTTACAATTTACTTTGTGTTTTACATCAAGCTCCAAATAGTTATGAACTCGAAATTTAAGAAACTTCTTTATAGGTTTACTTTGAGTTCATTCTTATTTTACGCTGTGTTCAACTGTACCCGTTTTGAACGAGTCACAAATGTGGAAACATTACATCATGGTTACTGATTATGTATAAAGTGTACCCTTTAATATTTGCCACATTTTTTTCAGTGAATTTATTTCATGGTTTGTAATTTTTTGTATAATATGTTGTCCTGGTTGCATTGAAGTTTACTGACGAATGCGCGTTGGCTAGATCTGTATTTCATTGGTTCTAATCTTGAATCGCAATATTAGCATGATTGAGTTATCCAATCGGTAATAATGCGCGCAGGAGAAATATCTCCCACTACTAAGTATAACGTGTTAATAAAATTGTTTTCGAGAAATAGATTGACTGATGAACCGAGCCGGCTGCCAAACATTAACTTCCAATCAGACACCAACGAACATGCAACACCATCCCACCAATTCCACTTACCCACGTAATTTTTCCCGAATAGTTGCATACCCATCACGGCAAATATGAAAATAATGATGCACAATACGAAGGTCAGATTGCCCAAGGCACCCATCGTCCTACCCATTATAGAGATGAGTAAATTAAGTGTCGGCCATGACTTTGCCAATTTGAATACTCGAAGCTGCAAGTACAAATTGTGAAACAAGGCGTCACACAAGCTCTCTTACGCGTCACCTACTCGTATGCTACTGCGGCACCCTCCTCTATGGATCCAAAATCACTCATACTATCGGATCAAATGTACGGAACTAGACTCGCTAGGCACTATCACACACCAAACGTTACCGGGGAAGGAGTATCACACAATGTATCTATAGATTAGAGTAAGAAGAGTGATTCTAGATCTGCTTATGTAGGTACTAATATTAGCAAATGTGTGCTTGAGTAACCTATAACAAAATGTGCATTGATTGATATATTTCTGTATGAGTGGGATATATGTATAACTTTAACTTTGTGAGAGCTTTTGCATCGTTCATGTATAATTTATATGTATTATATAATTCGACATCGATATGTTCGCGCCTGGTCACATTTCCCAAGGACTCAGCGCACAACATAGATCCCATCAGTAATTGGCCTGATGCGAAATACCCTTCAAAGCAAAGCTGCATGTCAATCTATGTTACTTGATGCAAAGCTTAGTTTATGATCGTAAGCTGCGTGTTATAGCTTTATAACGTGTTTCGACTCAGGCCCATTCGAGTGATGGAGCCACATTCCGTGTTATAAAGCCACAGCGTGGACCCACGGTCCATCATGAAATAATCAATCAAAGCCCTGTGTAAGATATTCGGGAGTGGAAAGCTGATAAATCACAAGCCTTAATTTCTTAGAGATGCTAAATTTTCTTTCAAATAGAACCTGTGTAGTTTTTCCCAAACAACTGCATTCCCATCACCGCGAATATGAATATAATGATGCAAAGTACAAAGGTCAAGTTCCCTAAAGCTCCCACGGTCCTACCCATTATGGATATAATAAGGTTTAGCGCCGGCCAAGACTTAGCCAGTTTAAATACACGCAGCTGAAAATATCCAGTAAACATAAATACATATTTGTGTCAGTTATATATCTGTGCTGTGTACATATGTTACATAAATGTAAATAAAATGTTCACTGTGACATATATTATGCAATATTTACATACAAATAAATATATTATACCTTTTAAAGTCCACATTCTGTTAGAAGTTAGTCGTGTTAAATTTTTATGTATTAGTATAGGTCCTCTTATAAAGTACATACGTATAACAAGTTTAACATCTTAAATATTTAAATAGATTATAAGTGAAAATCTGAAACTTACCAATCGAAAGGAACGCAATACAGACAAACCCTGAACACCTTCAAGTCCCAACTCCAACAGTGATAAGGCCACGATGATAAAGTCAAAAATGTTCCAACCCTCTTGAAAGTAGTATTTCGGACTCATTGCTATTAATTTTAAAGTAGCTTCTATACCGAATGTAGCAGTGAAGAACTGAAAATAGAACATACGAAATGCATTATTTTTTTTCATTAATCAAGAGCGTGAATTTAAAATTACAGGCGTTTAGCTTCCAACGTGAATGACTTTCATATAATCTTTCTGGCACTGGCCCTTTACGGGTATAATTACCATTATTCCTTCCTTTCTCACTTATGTATATAAAAAACCAATCTGTAAAACTGCAGGCTAAGTTCAGTGGTTTCCGTTGTGCGTTGAGTTTTGGGTAGTCACCTTCCTGTTATACGTATATATGTATATGTAGATGTGATACTTACGTAATTACCGCTCTTGAGAGCCTTCTCCATGTCTCTGTCCATATCGTGGTGGTCCAGAGCCATGAACAGCGTATTGACCACGATACACAGCGTGATGAAGAGTTCCACGAACGGGTCGAACACCAGAAGCGCCACATACTTTTGAAACTCCAGCCACAACCAACAGCAATCCCAAACACAGAATAAGTCTATACCCTTCATGAGGCATTCGAGGAGTCTTTCCTTGAACGTCGGTCCGTCCTCATCGTCTTCCGCTGTTGGGAAGTAGTATACCGACACTGTCGTGCCATTTACCGGGTTGCGTGTGTGTGTGTTGAAGAGAGAGAGAGAAATAATTTTGTTAGTATTCGCTCATTATTTTGTCTACTCTTTATATTGGCCCGAGAAATCGCAAATAACAATTATAATTGAACTAACTAGTTTGTAATAGTAACAGATAATTATTAATTCGGTGAATCGTTACAATTAATAAACGTAAGTTGGGAATGTCGGAGCCAATATTTATATCGGTAGAATCTTAAATCCAATATTCATATTTTTTGAAATTTCATTGGCTGTCATTTACCTTTGAGAGGCGCACACGAATCTGCGACCGTGTGACAGAACACCGCACACGATTACCAATTGGTCTATAATGTGCCAGGTAACAACACGGTGCACCATTAGCGGGTGGTGGCTATTAGGTGATTCTACGTCGAACTGCATCAATACTTTTCGCTTATCTATGCAAACTCAACAATGAGAGCGAAAATGCGATTTAAAACTTTCCCAGGCACTTCACGAAAGGACCAAAAAATATGAATATCGTGTTTATCAAATTTAGCACGTGACGTAAGCAAGCGACTCTCTATGTATTTTGCCTAGTCTATCATTTTGCATTGGAATGCGAATTTTTTGGAGGGAATTATCACAGCTTATGGATTACTGGGCGCTTACAAACTCAACGACGCTAGGCTTACGTATTAACGTAACATGCAATCTACTTAAACAGAAAGAGAAAATAAAAATGACCATGCAGATGTGATTACAACAGGCAATTAAAATTAAAATAACTTATTGATTTTGCACGCAATTAATCATAATAATCGTGAATAAACTGATAGTGTTGTTGTATTTCGATTTATAATACTATGGGGTAAAAATGTGATATACAATTTAGGTCTCACACAATGCACAATATCCGTCAGCGTAGTGAGTCAGCCCAATCCGTGAACATGTAGGTAAAGCATTAGGCATGTACTGTTACTATATATTGCGTCGTACTTGGCTATTTGTACTAAGAAAAATGTTGTGCCTTTTAAATGATTTAATTTTTTTAGATTTCCGGATTTGTAATTGTCCAGTGTTTGAAATTTGATTAAAATTGTACGAAACATTACGAGAACCTCGCCGTGCGCTTAGACGGTTCATTTGTATTTTGTGAGACTGAAGTCTTGTGTAAGAGTGTAATATCTTACATTGCAGTGTTGAACATTTTTCTTAGCAAAGGTTGTATGGCTGGTGCATCAATTCAACGTCCCTTGGATTTTAATAATAAATGACACCCACATATGTTTAATTTTGCCAATTATGCCATTTTACTGCATAATGAGCAAATACCTATTCCGTGGTGTATTGTGAGTGTTATGTTATTGTTTGTCGTGTTACATTGATATGTCTTCGTATGTTCACAGTGACACGAGTAAATTATTACATAAATTTTCATAAACTAGGAAACTGAAATTGTTTTATAAAAATTTAAATTAGCACATTGATTGAAAAAAAATGAAATAACAAAATGTGAAATGCAACAAGACAGTAATTAGCAGTTAAGAATTATTTTTTAAACTTTTACAATAATGAGAATCAGAGCTACGCGTGTCTGTAGCATACCATTTTGCTCGCTGGCTCTGCTCTGTCTCCCGGCTTGCTCGATAATTTCATTAAGAACCATTACATCTGAAATCAGAGAGATTAATAGATTTACATATGTATGTCTGTATAGACTACATGGGTAGTGCATTATTCAATAACACTGAGAAGTACTGCCCGCTGATAACGCTTAGTCATAGAAAATTTTCAATAGTGTGTATTCTTTCTTCAAATTCTTCGGAAGCTCTATTCAGCTTCTTAATACTGATCTGGTCATGACACTTATAAATTCCTTCTTCGTCGCACTTAATTCGGGAAAAAAATTTAACTACACTGTTTTTCACAACGTATGTTGCTACTCGTATATCATACAAATAATTCTCCCCTACTCGTAATACGTAGTCATACTACACAAGCCTACATATACATATACGTACGTAGCCTTATATGTAGTCATATTTCTCACCTCTCATATCAACTACGTTGGGTTGTTGGGACGATTCTATAAAAGGATTATCACTCGAAGGTTTGAGTACTTTTCCCGCTTCGTCTGTGCATTCTGTTGTGCTGACTTCCTGGAAATTATAAATTTCAAATTAAGACTTTTTTTAGTAAAGAAATTTAACGATGTGCGATCTTTAGTTGTGGCCGAATAATTGGTTACGTTCATTTTTCGTATGTAAAAAATACACTTGATATTATATTACTTAAAGTTCGTGGTAATAAAAATAAGTGATTGATATTTGTTATAATAGAATTGTCATAGAAATCATAATAGAGAACAAACACTCGATCTGTTTAAACTGCTGCAAAACGAATTGAATGTACGTACAATAACATTGAACTCACATTCCTGATGTCATAACAAGTAACAGTTTTTAAAACAGGTTTCGGATAAATGTCTGTCAAATTTCTGCCTTATGTAATACTTACATATTCTCTGAGCGGCCTCGACGCTAGCGACGAGTCCTGGCGTGGCAGTGGATACGCGTGGGGTTGTGACGTCACGCTGTGGTTTCTCGACGCAGATCGACCTCGAAGACGAGCCTCCTTAGTCTGAGCTTTACCTCCTAACAGGTCGCCGTGTGACGTGTACGACAACCGCGACTGATGAGACGTATATGAAGAATGTCGAGAACCTATACAAACAAAGCAAGTTTCATAAAAAAGTGACACAATGAACCTCAACACAACATTGATTGCTAATCGAAAATTATCTCCTTTCATTTGAAATAAGAATATGTTATAACAAATATAACATTGTTAGTAACAAACCTAAATTAGCATAGTAAACCGGTATGATAATAGCACCGTTCTCTTCAGACATCGGGGTAACAGCGTTCGAGTCGTCGGCGTAGGGCAGGTGTTCTTGAGCGTCCAGATAAGTCGATAACACGAGAGGTTTGCGATCAGCGCCCGGCGGATATCTCGACCTTCCGTTCGGCCTCAAAGCCATTTGGTGCGACCCTCGTGACCCTCGCCGCAAATTGAATGGCGACCCAGGTAGAGACAACGACGCCTGAAGTATCATGCCCACACATAAGCAAATAATAAACACATTTGGCAAAAAAATAATGTCACAAGGTTAACACTTTCATTTATTTGGTCTATCATAATCGATTCTCATTTAATATCTCATCACAAATTATTTTCTGTTAGATTTAAAAATCGCATAATATCACACTATTACAATTATCTGGTAACGATCTTTAGTGATTTACTATATTTAGTGACGTTAAAGACTAATATAATGTTCCTCAATTAAGATCGAGTAATGAATAAAACGGTAAAAGTCAAGTAAAACAATGTTACCACTGATTTGGGTATTAGCTGCAGAGGCTTTAGCTCAAGCTTTCTGAAGTATTTGTGAATTTAAAATTGTACATAAAGGTGACTTTCTTACTTTCATGTGCCAATAAACAAATGTTAACACAAATTATACATAAAAAGGTGGATAAAACAATAATGAAGACATAAGAAATGAAAAGTGCTTACAACGATCATATTGCATCAACACATCAGTTGTAGATACGAGTATACCTAATTGAATTTCACTGCTTGATGATATTATGACATTTTCATGAATTGCTGCAATCGAACGTTCAATAAGAATTTCAACAGAAAAAAATAGCAGAATCTAATAAAATAGTAACTTAAAATAAAGACAGAAAAAGACCTAAAGTAAAGGAAGAGGAAGGGGAACACAAACACCAATGAGGATAGAAGGACAAACCTGTGAGCCCTCCCGCAGTGGCCCATATGATAACTGTCCGTATTTATTTATGCGTTCAGGGTGAGGGACCTTCAATACACAGAAAAAGTGAATTTGTAATTAACTCCGATCAATTAATTTTGTTTTTAAAAATATTTAGACATCCATGATAAAAGGAAAGGAATGAATCTAACAAAACATATCGGAGCAAAAGAGCTTTCAAGCAATCTGTGTGATGACATACAAATGGCACTCGACAACATTAATCGCCAACTACTTGTGCAAAAACGTCTAAATTAAATAAAATACGTTTTAAAATAAAATGTGAGGACGTGATTATGTCAAAAAATACAATAAGATTTTGGAACCGATCATTTTTTTATTTCATAGTGAAACATAACTACCAAAAACATTAATAAATACACAGGACAAAAGTCTTATTGTAACGAAAAGGAAATATGGCACAGAAAACAAGCTATGACAATGACTGAAAGCAAGTGTTAGTCAAGTAACTTTGTTTATAAACACATGAAGTACTGTAGGGTCAGATACATGCATCTTTGCATACTTCTAAATCCTATCGTCGCTATGGATGTTCTTTAATATTCTACATCTATGGTCATGAGGACTGTTCTTTTGTTTGTCCATATTACGAAGCCTCCGCAAATCACTCATCGAAATTGAGGAATTAATATTTCATTTCAAGTGTTATCTCATCGTCATGTAAAATTTTAATGATAACTATAGGTATAACTTGACCGAACCTACCTCTCCATCGGTGATATGTTCAGTCTCAGCCCGGCTCGTTCGTACGCTCACATAACGAAAGAAACAATCTAACATGACAATAGACTTGTTTTCTCCAATAGTATAATTCAAATCTCATCACAGGAAACCCTTTTAAAATACTCAAAGGTACTTAACGTGTTCTGGATTTTTAAACGTATATTGAAAAATATTATTGGAGACAGGAGAAGTCTAAAACTATAATGTCAGCGACTACTATGCACAAACAATGCTTTTCGTAAACCAGACTAGTGATGTCATGCGTAAAGAAATAAACAACTCCATTCACTATATGTGTCCTAGTTTTTGAGATGTATTCATATATTACTAGTGATAATTGTGATTTCTAATAATTTAAATTATAATAACTATTGGAACTGCTTCATTATTTTTATCGAGAAATCTACATCTTTAGGAAAATTAACTGAAGAATTTACTGAGAATAATGTTTACTATATTGCAGGCATGATATCTTGACAATGGACATGAATTTCTTATTTCACACAATTATTAACATGCTTTCGAAAGAAATGATAAACCAATGAAAGTGGATGTTATAAATAAAAAATCAGTCGCTGCAGCAAATAATCAGATATATTACGAAAACAGATTTAACATCGCTTCAGCTGCAACGATATCGCCAATAATATTTAATTGTATAAGAAAAATTATATCTGTATATTTGCATACTGAGCGATTGAAATTACATGTCACAGAAAACGTTAAAAGAAAGATTTTAAAGCTCACAGCAGTAACATTTATACAATATTGTTCCTTTCAACTTGAAATTGTTCATAAATGCTGGATAGTACAATTGAATAAATTTATTAATAAATTAACCAAAGAAACGGAAAAAATTACAAATACTACTAACCCTAATAATTCAAGTTGAAAAGACTTATCTCAGCTGCCAATGATTCATTTTGTTTGTCAAGGACAATAGTATTTCTTATGCTTCGTTAATAAAATCATATACGAGTATTATTAGCTTTTCTAATTTTCTATTTTATTTGGCTAAAATACGGTCTTGCTGTCTAAATATTTTTTCCAACGCATTATTACGTCATTTGGTTTGACATTTTTGAAAAAATTGTCATGTGGACAATGTATAATACACGGTGAAAAGAACGGTTTTTGCGTCATTGCTGGAACAGACTGGTTGCTCAATAATATAATGTGTGAGAGATGAGTGATATTGAATTGAATCATTGTCAGTGAGGTGGGAGCGTGAGGTTCGCGGTATACTCACCATGCTGACCTTCCTCTGTCGGCGTGCCGTATCGTGGTGCGGTTCGGTGGCGGTGGGCTTGTGCGTGGGCTGAGTGCTCACCGAATCCTGGAAGGGGTCGCTACGTAGGGACATGCGCTCGCGTGTATTGTCGTCTTGGTTGCCGCGCTCCTGGTTCACGAACAGCTCGTAGCTCTGGCAGGAGTAGTCGCTGGGTGACTTAGCGGGATGTGCCTCGGCGTACGCGGCCGCCTCCGCCGCTGCGGCCTGTTCCCGTGCGTGCGCCTCTCTCGCCTCCTGCTTGTCCGCTCTGGCCGCTGCCTTCTGTTCCGCTTCCTGTGCGCAATATTTTCTCTTGCTAATTCGCCTCTTCCCTCTATATTCTTATTAACAACCAAACCACCAAATCCATTGTTTGATTTAGAAAAAAGATCCAATTTTCAAGGTTCAGCATCAAGTTTTTGTGTCAAGTCAAATTCTTTCAATCTAGTAGCTATTAACATTTATAATTATAATTTCAAAATTCCTAAAGAGTCTTACCCTTAGAGCTTCTTCTTCAGCTTGTTCTTCCTCCTCGGCTTTCTTTTGCAGTTCATCGTATGACATAGCGACGATGGCCAAGATCAAGTTGACGAGATAGAATGAACCGAGGAATATAATCACTACGAAGAATAACACATGCCACGAACCCGCCGACCTTAGCACCTGAAAGAACAATTGATTTTCAATTGTTGTTGTTACCAATAAGTATACTTTAAAACGTAGAATAAAGGTACGTTTAAACACGGTGAAATTCAAGTGACTTCGGATGAAAATTAATAAATTACCAATTGATAAAGATTTTCCCAATAGTCCTGCGTCATCAGTCGAAAGGCGGAGAGGAATGCCCAGCCAAATGTATCAAAGCTAGTGTAGCCATAATTAGGGTTCGGTCCATATCCTTGCAAACACACATAGCCTGGTTCGCATGTTCTGAAACAATATGTGAACAATGTACAGATTGTCACCGATCTCATTAACATCAGTAACTTTGGTTATATTTATTTACCCGGCTCCTGATGAGTTTCCACATAACGGATAATCTCCATCTTCTCCATACCAGTTGGCTGAAAGTAATATATTTCATATTTAATTAATTTGAAATGTGATCATAATCCTTAAATATTTTTTATATTAAATATTATTTATATAAGTATATCGTAATATCTAGCTATATATACATGGTATATACGAGTATAGTGTTACAATTTTAGTATTACAATTGATTAATAATTTGCATGTAACAATGAAAACAGGGTTCTTAAATTAATTTGATTAAAAAATTTGCTATGAATGATTATTATATTATGATATATCCTATATAATCTTACTTTCGTTTTGACAGAACCGTTCCCAGTTTTCGTCTGTAAGATTGCCCCAACTGCCGTCTTCTGGGAAAACCTTAATACACTTTTGCGTTAAAACTCCCATGTAGATTTGCAGACCCATCAGCGCAAACACAGATAGCGAAAACATCGTCAATATTATCACATCTCGCAGATTTTTCACGGATTCTATCACGGCTCCCACGATAGTCTTCAAGCCTGGGGAGTGCATGCAGCGGCTGTCATTATGTAATTCATATTCAATCACGATCCATAAACAGAACTGTTTGTCACAAACTCTTCAAGTATCACACTCCTGCCTAAGATTCAAAGTTATTGTAACTCTATATACTTACACGTTTGATTTGGATTTTAAAAATCTAGTTAAACGCGACATTTTCTAATAATATACCTAAGTTCCTAACGCAACACATCATTCCATATCTACGTTAAGTACCTACGTCTATGACTACATGTACTTATGTCAACATCTTGAATATCATCTAAAAGGATTTCAGTCCACACAATCGTTTGGCTCTATGGAAATAATCACAAATCAATTTACCGGGTACGATGGCCACAGTTTTCAGCGCTCGCAACACTCTGAAGGTTCTGAGCGCAGCCAAGTTGCCGAGATCTATGCCCATCGTCACATAACTGCAAAAATACGCACAACCACAACATCTAGATTAATATCACTAACTACACCGCCGGTGGATCGCTAAAATGTTATAATTAACCCTCCAAACAACCTTTATCACAATATATAGAGTTGAATTGGTTTAGTTATTACGTGTCACGAGGAGCTTATACGTAATAACATACAGATTCACTAATTACATACATTTACACCATCACAATTGGACCATATTTTCGTATTTAAAATATTTTCAAACCTCGTTAATTCTAGATATAATTAACTATAGTTAACAAAACACTTAAAATAGGCAACGACATAAAATCTACAATTAAACATCTGTCTACATATTTTAATAAAATTTGTCTACTACTCACGCTAAAGCTATTACTACGAAGTCAAGCCAATTCCATGCATCTCTAAGGTATGTGAATGGCTGTAGTATGAAACCCCTGGCCATTACTTTCACCGCTGATTCAAACGTGTAGATCCCGGTAAAGATAACTCTGCAAAAATTCACCTCCATTGTGGAACGCCGCTCGACAAAATAGACAAATTCGTAATAAACTAGAATTTGAATTTGATAAAATGTCTAACTGGAACTTATAAAAGTATAAACAAGTTGCAATATTACAAGACAACTTACTAATTAGTTCGTTACACCTAAACTAAATGATATTGAAGTATAATAGATACCTAAATATTTACAGTTATGGACTTAGAAGAGTAATGATATCGATAGAATGAATTCTAACAGACTCTGTATAGACCGTGTACTTTATTGGAGGAGAATGATATGTGTGTTAATATGATTTTAGTGTGAATGATTTTATTGTTGTATTTAAAAGTAACTCGTATAAAGAATATTTTAATCGAAACACATTGTAGGGCCGCCCATAATACATATTTTCCTATATCAAATTTATTTCACACGTCGCAGTATCCAATTGGATATCTAATCGATTTCTAAACTAGACATGATACTTTACTTATTAGAAGCTAGCCGAATAACAGCCAACTATACGAGTACAACATAGTATTCAACTATTCGACATTATGAATACAATTAAGTATAATTAGGTATAATTTTCAAAGGGTGACAATGATTACTATAACAATAATTTACAGTTGGACACTTGCCAATAGAACACTAAAAGGTCTAATAAAAATATATATTCCGATCGTCTATATCGCCGGTATTTAGATAGTTCGAAAACTAATTGAATTCTAACAAATTTCGGAACTAGCGTGCATTCTACAAATGACGAGATGATATAAAATTTATAATTTTAAAATTCGTAATCCATCGAGATAATTATTCGGTATTTTAAAAGAGATAATAAAATTGTCATACTTACTCAGTACTTTCAACGGTGGGTGTAGTGGGCATTATCATAAGAATGCAGTTGACAAGAATGGTTGTTATTATAAACAGTGAGAACAGAGGATGCACCAGTATGTAAATGGCCACTCTCCTTATCGGATTGAACGGGTCTAATATCCAAAGAGCGTTAGTTGCCGAAAATCTGAAGATATCTTTACCCTTGCTTATTACTACGAAAGTCTGTAACAAAGAAATACGTATTTTACATTTCGGAAGTTAATTTTTAATAGAATGAGTATAACAATACTGTGGAGGAGTACTTTCGTTACCGTTATTTATATTTCCAAAAAAAATTGACAAATGTTTGAATTGCATTGAATTGTCAAATACTTGAAGCACGTGTTTATCAATTGATATCTTAGATCACGTGTGAGTAATCTCCCTATTTATTGTTACCACAATTTATCATTATTATTATGATAATAAAGTACTTACAACAACAATTTTAGAAACTGGGATATTCATTACTATTAACAAAATAAATGGCTTGAAATAATAATGATAAAATTACGATAGAATTTAAACAAAACATTACAAAATGTAAAATTAATAATACTCTCTATTTCATTAGAATAAAATCTGCAGCAACCTAAGAAGTAATATCGTATCTGTTATCATACAGTCAAATGACATGTTTCATGACTTTGGAATCGTTCAAAAAACAACCGAAATAAAAGAACACAATGTTTTCCGTTTAACAAGCTTTACAAATTATATTTATGTTTTTGATTTCGAGTACCCCTGAATAAAGGTCGTTACATCTTTTTATTGCACTTCTCCTGCTCAAATTGTACACCGGCCCTACGCTATTCCGAGGTACCTATATAATTAAGAGAAATAAATTAGTCGTAAATATTATCAGATATGAATTTTAGGTCATCCCTTCTCAGTTCGGCTGTTCAGTATCAAATAATAACGAGAAAGTATTGGATCCTTAGCGGTACCTTTATTATAAGCAGAAAATTGTTATAGTTTCCTTTCACAATACTATGATGATAATGTAACAATATGTGACAGTACTCACTCTTTGATTGTGATAGAAAGGATCAATGTCCTCGAGGGGGGTGGAGGCGAGCTCGAGGGGGAAGGAGCCCTGCATGCGCACCGGCAGCGGCAGACCCTGCTCCAGGGTCGCGTCCGGCTGCGGGCCCTCGTCTTCATCCTCATCATCGTAACGTACCTATATCACAACGTACCAACTCATCACTTCATCACAAATAACAAAATAACATGTCCACTTTCACCTATGATAATCCCTTTAAACTTTTACGACTTCAGCTACCTAAAAACACGTTTTTCAAAATATAACTATTCCGATACAACCAACAACTGCGGGAATTACCATCAGTGAAATAGATAAATGAACGTTTATGTTTTCGATGACTGAATCTTCTTATTGTTAAGTTGTAATGTACTGTAATGTTGCACGTATTGGCATTCTACTGATGTCCAGCCTATTGGGCTGTGTAACAATACTGCTGGTCTCGCACGCATCAGTGTTGTTACAGTTCGGCAGTGTTGTCAGTGTAGTGTCAGCATGTCTCGTGAGCGCGTCTCAAGCTAAGTCGTAGCTCATTAAGTGCTGCTGTCAGTATAAATATGATGCATCTTTGCCAAAACTAGAAGCGTTATGTTTTGCTTACTACTGTGTCACCATTTCGAATATCAACATCGCCGCTATGCCTAGACGTGTGCCCTAGTCGGCTGATCTCAAATTAGGCATTTACTTGTATACTTCCTTTGTTGTGTTACAATTCCTTTTAACAACATGCATCGGGCATCATTCAATGTTATGTTGTGATGTTCATATAGTGTAAGGAAATGCCAATTTGATATTTGATCCATGGTTAATATAATTCGTGAAATCGTATCAAAACTTACGTAGGTTGATTTGATTTTTATTCCATTTGTTTTTATATCATATTCAGTGTAATCATTCGAAATGGGATTCCAGAATATCGAGTCATTTCTATTTCAAATGCACTAAACTAGCTAGGTGGTGTCACCATGCTAGACCTAGATGAGAGCCGATGATACGTGGCAGACATGAGCCAATCGTGTGCAATGCATGATAATGGTGAATATTATGTGCTAGTGTCTCATAATCTTCAGATATTTCCTTTTGATTTTTTTCTGTAACTGTACAGGATCATTGTAAAACGCACTGTGAAATCTAACTAGGGACCTTATTCTATACTTTTTTGGTAAATGATATACCTAAGTGGACAAACCAGGCTCTTTTTACATTACATATCGGTTTATTGCAGGTTACATATAACCACACGGGAGTATTAGGTAATACGGAAAATATTGACATGATAGGGGGTCACTTTTGCACCTACAGATTCTAGTATCTTCTATTTTTTGTGAAGACACTAATTACATTCATATCCTTGAAATGCAAAAAAATGTGAAAAGCCGACTTTCATTATCTACGATAAGATTAGCTGTTACTAATAGATGATGTCCCTTAAAATTGGAAGCAACAGCTAAACTTGGAGATACTTCGTTGACTTGGCCGACAAAGCGATGTGTTTGGAAACAATGCTTTAAATGCGATCAATATGCATAAATCAGAATGCAATGCAAGTTATCGCACTTCCACTAATGTACGCCAATGTTCGTGAGAGCTTGTGACAGGGGCTCTGAAAATTAATTTTGATACAAGCGATAACTTGCTGAAAAATATTCTTCTAAAAACGAGCCGTAAAAAGGTAAAAGGGGCAAGCAAGCAGTCTTACTTCTTTTTTCTTTTTCGTCCGCCCCAAATCGTTCTGGAATGGTTTAAAAATTATCCATCAGAATCATCGGTTTACCTGAAGCTCATTCTGTAATTCGTCACATAAGTTGGGTAAGTGTGCTTTTTGTATTGTTCGTATTTTAAATGCGTTGACATATACGAGTATCATGCTATAGTTTTTGACAACACAAAAACAACACAGATGCCTATGTTTGAACTGTACCGCCGATTGTCGGGTGGTTTTGTGTGATTAGCACTAGAACTCGTGCGAACGTAACACCAAATCCACAACGTTGGTATTGGCTGGTGTCTGTTTGGGTTTACCTCGCCTTCCGCTCGTTTTTTCTCGAGTTCCTTTTGCTTAGCATGCTCCTCAGCTATGCGGGCTTCGATAGCAGCCAGTGACTCTCGTGTGAAGGGTCGGAACAAACTTCGTTCTTCCTCGCTGATCGAGTCCAAGTCCTCGGACATTGTCTATCGAACTCCCCCCGAGCGAACTGCCTACTGTGGTAAACGGAAAAAAGAGATTGAAATTATGTTTTTTATTTACAATTAAGTAGTCTATCTTGTACCAGTGTCATGTGCCGGTTAGGACTCTGAACTAGTGTGTTGCGGAAGAAATAAGAGGGGAAGTCGTAATTTATGAAGATAAAATATGCTTAGTGCTGCATTTCGACGATCAGCATAAATATGCCGAATTAGAGAAAACTAAAAATTCCACAATAGGACTGTACCTATGGCTTAAATTTACGTTTTAAGGGCATTTCTTCTGTGACGGATTTCACACTTGTGACTGCTGCCTGCTCGTTTGCTACTCTATTCAAATAAAAGGTATACCTGCTAACAGTGAATGGGCGGGTGTGTGTGGTGGGGGAAGCGCGCACGGCGACACGCTCTGCGCCGGCGATCTCCCGCCGACCACCTATGGGCCGAGCGCCCTTCTGCTAACAAAGACTCTTTTGTACGCAACATACACGTAGATCGCAAACAGTAAAACCAAGTGGCATTGTTCTAAATTTACATTTTAAATTTCGTCACTCTTAGTATTGTCTGTTTACCATAGTACTAGCTGTGCCTAATTAGGAATCATATGACCGTATGCGAATTTGTTCGAAGATATTAGACATTCTTGTTATCAAATTTAACATAAAATTTCTACATTTTATGCAACCATTATTTACAATGTCAAAACTTTGATGTGAAAGTAATATTTATGTTAGTTGTTTACTTTAGTATTCCAAGTAGGTACGGTTTCGGCAATGGTGATCTACCTTTCACTCGGAACTCTCGGGCTGTATCTCGTTAAAGAATCCTGTTGCCTTTCAATAATTATCTGTCATTCCACAATATCCTTGACAGCCGCTATTCATTAACAACATCCACATTATCTCACTGGTTTTTATCAGTTTGTACAGTTATATAAAACCATCTTCGCACTGATAAACTGAGACATTATTTAAATATTTTGCAGAAAAAAATACATACATTTATTGTAAGCCGCTTATCGGAATGCAATTATTATAACAAGCGAACAAGTTACTTTATCTTCTTTCTGTGGCATCTAGCATTATACTTATTAAATAACCCTTTACAAGATTACTTATGTTTCAAGACTTGGCAACAAAATAAATTTATACATTTTTTATGATAATTACACTGATAGTTAAAATGAAATAGTGTACCGCGTAATTCGCGATATAAAAGGATCAGTGAATACGATAAGCGCAATACAATAATAAAATGTTATGTTTCTCATGTAAAACCACGCGATCGCATTGTGTGTTGTATACCTAATACAATCAAAAATGTACCAACTAAGTACTCGTATAGACAATTGCCTTTAATAGCAGCTATCTTTATTATCCATAGTTGTCAATATTATTTATGATCATTACGGATTATTTGATTAATATGTATATTTTTCAACGCAAGCATTGTTCTACGGCTGGACAAGGACCTCCTCTCGTAATGAGAGATTCAAAATGTACGGCACTGAGCAATTGTGGGTTGCTGAACCTCACACACATCATAAAAGCTAATGGAGAACTTTAACGTTTCCTTGCAATGTTTTCCTTCGACATAACTCGAATAATTTACAAAACAAAACTTTTAAATCAAAGATATGCATCAGAATTAGAACTCAAATCTACACTATACTACTCACTAGGCTATTATACGCCATGCAATATTTATTACCTTTTGAATTACTTCTGTTCTCTTCTAATGCTTAAATAATAATAATATATCTTTATTTCAGACAGTGTCCAGATCTATAGTCCATATATCGCCTAAATATATGTAGGTACTTAGCGAGCGCTTATCACGATATAATTTTTTATTTACATTTTAGCCTTTTCTTAAGCATATTGTTTTCGTTCTATTGTCCTTATGTTAATGACTATAACAATACAGTGATTCTGTTTAAATAAACATATCTTTGCTATAAATGTGTTGACCATTTTCGGACAGGTATAATATGCGTCGTTTCATTTTAATTATTGTTAAATGTGCTGCCGTTACATGAGATTACAACGAGCAACGCAAGCTGACAAAATAGATTAATGAATTCTCGAACAGAAGCTATTAACAACTTGTATGTTATTAATTCAGTCCTGTTTCGAACATAAATAATTAAGACAGAAAGAATCCATTGGATAAAATCACTGGTCCTCAAAGCACAATCAGATGCAACAGGATCCAAATTAATGTTATCGTGTAATATTACACACGGTGCTGCTCGCAACTTTATTCATTTTTTTGTTATTTAAAAGAGTGCTGGGAGTTTTTTTTTTGTCGGCTTTTTTCTCCCGGTCACGATAGCCGAAGGGACGCACAAAGCCGAAGACCAATTACTAAAACATGACCTTCATTGCGTGTATGTATATACCTTATAATGAATAAAAGAATTTGAATTTGAATTTGAAAGTTCTGTTAGCTTGAACTTGGCTTGACACGCTTCCGCGTGTCTAGATTAATACTAAAGTACATATTTTCTGAAGTCCTTATTTCACGATAATTTTAAAATACTTATTTCCATTCATCATTCTGGTGTATGTGATCTGATCATGAATTAGGAAAAAAAATAAGAATGGTCAAGTGAGAACAGGAAAATTTGCTCGGGAATATTTGCTAAAATCATCCAACGCTTCAATCGCGCTCAGTGCAACTGTTGTGGTAGTAACGCTAATAGCAACGGATGATATTTGAAAACACGCAAGTCAGAATGACTTGCGACTTGACAAACGGCTTACGTAATTATGTATCTTGCTCTTTTTAGACAAGTTTTTTAAAACAAACAAAAACTATCAATAAGATTCTCACATAGGTAATAACAAGGATGACTATAATAACAATCTAAGAACACGTATTATAATGTAGACGATGATATAATTTTCATCTTATTTCAGACGTTATTTTTTATGTGCCTGGTAGTAAAGAGCATATAAGAGTAACAATAATTGGTACAATTCCACGTACGGCATTCTGATTGCAAATTAGATGATTAAACGCCTGAGGTATGGCAACCTGGCAATTGATTAATATACTTTATACTACTTTCATAAAAATTTATTACACCCATACAGAAAACACAATTTTCTTTTGTATGGGACGGGAATCGAACCCACCACCAGGAGGTTGTTTAGCAGTCAGGGTCTTGAAATAGACTAGGAGGCCAATCAGGCCAGGCCAAGAGGCCAGTGTAAAAGTAACTTCACGAACCTGTCGTCCACGAGAACAGTGTGGCTGCGTATTCTGAAGAGATGAAATTGACCACGTCTTCGCTGATAGGGACAGCCAGCAAATGGGCGAGATTTTTCATGTCCGACCTGGAACAATTTACGACCATAAATGACAAGATAAAAGTTACACAATTTTTCACATATCAAGCAGCTAAAAAATGACAGTCTTCTACTTTGTTACTAAAATATTTCAGTGCAAACCACAAAAAAAACGCACAATTGTAATATAATTGAAAACTTTATACTGCAAACAGGTTTTATTTTAATTACCTTTAGCTACTAACTCGTTTATCCGAATAAGTAATCATGGTTTGTTTACCATTTGTTTATGTTTGTTTACGTCTCGGTTTATGTTTGTTTACGTCTCGGTTAGATAAATATGTCTAACTACGAAAATATCTACTCGTACATATTGTTGTGGTGATTCACCAGTAACAAGACTTTTTCAATGATAGATGATACATTAAGATTATCAAGATAACAGCTACTTGCATTAGTTTATTGCGATGTCCCTAGTATATACATAGGTCAGGTTTTCCTTAGAGATTATAGAATATTTTGTACGACATAAATTATCAAAAATTTTGTCAAAATGTATTCAATTTTTTTTCTTAAACATGTACGCTATTTGGAGACACGGCAGTGTCCCCGCCAAGTCGAGCGGCACGGCCGTGTCATCCTTTTCTCGAAGCAGTTCAGGCCATTTTCAATTTACGTAAAGAAAATTCCGAACTCACCTACGGTAAATAAAATAAAATAAAATATTAGCACCTATTTAACAACATTAGTCATAGTAAAGTTTGATAAACGACATTATCAGGTAACTTGTATGTATATACATACATACGTTGATGCGGTATATTTTGGGAATGAATCTACGTGTGTGTTTTAAATCGATGCGTATTAAGTATTCCGTTTTCACTTTAATAAGCATTACAGATATTTGAATGCGCAAGGAATGGAGCGCGACGCGGTAATGTTTCCATGAATCCATACCGTATAATAATACAGTGCGTATGTGTGTTCAGCGGGCGCGCCGGGTGGGGGCCGCGTCACCTGCAGGCCGCGCGCGCCTCTCTGCCTCGTGATGGCGCGCGCGCAACATCGGCGATTGCACTTCAGATGCGCCTGAAACAGATTTTCAGATATTCACTATTAAAAAATCATGTATAGCTTCACATATATACATATGTAGCGACAGATAACAATTAACAATCCGCCGTAGGCAGTAGGTATTATCCTGAAAATGATTACGTTAAAAATCCTATCTTACAGTGGGATGCCTGATTTACTCGGTGCCTTCCAGTCTCGTAAGTACTTTTAAAATAAAATATCAACTATTTCGTAGCAAAAAATTAAGTAACGTGCCGAAGATATACACAAAAAGACCATGTAGACTAGTTGCCGTTAAGACAGATAAAATAAAGTGACCATACCACAAATAATATACCCATCACTTAAAACCATTGTCGTGTCTCGGACGTGGACTCTTGAACACGGTTCAAGGAGAATTTTTTATTATGTTTACAACGATATGAAGACAAAAAAGACATGTAACGATGACTCCACAATATCTTATCAAAGCAATATATATCGCTTATTGCAGACACTTATATGAGTATGTTTAGTTATCACACACAATGCGCACAATATCTCTTATGGAGTTTATTTCAGCGCCCGCTGTTTAAATATTGTAAAACGGAATTGAATATGGTTATAGCTATTGAAATGGTCAGAAATTTATATATGAGGTGACCGGCTGACTTGAGATCAACGCATGTTATAAACAAGTAAAAGGATGTGATTCCAATTAGTAGTTAAACAATAACATATTTTGCATTACATTGACTTTTTATAACTACGAACATATCGAAAAGACGAAACAAAATACACAAATAGAAATGCAGATATTACCATACTAATTGATTACTTATATAAGTATGTATTCGAAGACATTATCCAGTAATTGCGAAAGTACTAGCAACATTTTAACAATGAAAGGCATGGGATCAACCAAAAGATTCCAGCAGGCTGTTTCTATGCACCACGTTACGAGTATATACTTAGAATTCTATATACTTAGAATTTGCATATTATCAAGTGACAACAGGCGCGAATTTTCACGTTGACTGACCTAGGCCTGCCAAAGCCCCTGGATGACATCGGGCTGATATTGGCACATCCGATAAGTTGTCTCATTTGGGTTCTTTACGGGACTAAAACCATAAGGTAACGCAGTAAAACTTTTATTTTATAATTTTTTATTTTAATATATCAATAAATAAATAAATAAATTTTAAAAGAGTGCTGGGAGTTTATTTCGCAGTCTTTTATCTCTTGGTCTACCGAAGCCTGAGAAGAACATTAGCAAAGAATTAGATATTTAGGAATGTATGACATTTATCAATTCACAAGGGAAGTTGACGATAAACAATTTATGGTCTATTATTATTATTATCATAATTGGCTTATATTATTACATTAACCGAAACTTCAAATGAAATTAGTAAGATTCAGTTATTAAAGATATTAAAAAGCATAAAACAGAAGTACTTAAACAATGAAATATACCTAACTTTAAAAACGGTACGTGGATCTGTCAACGCCTTGTAGAAGACTAAAACCGAATAATTCTCTCAATTACCTACTCTCCTGCAGCGAATCCTATTCAAATTTTCCAGTGAATAATAAAATAATCCCGAACCGCAGTTCCTTTGTTATTTCAAGACGCTAAAGTAGGCAGACGTTGATAACTATATTATCAACTAGGAACAAATGGAAAACTAGGCATTAGATACAGCTGATCTACAATGCTTATTATCGTTCTACGTAGCACGTGAGTATTACGAACTATTGTCAATTTCGAGTATAAATGCTCCTCACTTCGTTACCCATTATCAGTTTAGCGGCAGTGAACGATGGCGGTACCACAAGTAATAGTCACTTTGGTGACATTTGTTGTTATATTATACTACTATTTTACAAGAACATTCAACTATTGGAAATCAAAAAATGTACCGGGACCAAAACCTGTAGCATTTTTTGGAAATATAATGGAGTCGACAATTCGTAAGAAACATCGGGGATTAGTATTTAAAGAGATTTATTATAATTATCCGAACGAAAAAGTTGTGGGAGTTTATAGAATGACGACACCGTGCTTACTCATACGAGACCTCGATATAATCAAGCAAGTGATGATCAAGGACTTTGATTGCTTCCAAGATCGTGGAGTTGAATTCAGCAAAGAAGGCCTCGGTCTGAATTTGTTTCACGCGGACGGTGAATCCTGGAGAGTTCTCAGAAGTAGATTGACTCCTATTTTCACTTCGGGAAAGTTAAAGAACATGTTCTATTTGGTTTCTCAACGTGGGGATAAGTTTGTTGACTATGTACAACGACTCACCGAACAAAGTACAGAACATGAAATACACAGTTTGATACGACAGTACACCGTGTCTACAATCATGGCTTGCGCCTTTGGACTTGACGTCGAAACCTCTGGTGAGGAACTGGTGAAGCTTAATAGATTGGATGAACTTGTTTTTGGCGCAAAATTTATGAACGAGTTTGACATGATGTATCCCGGTCTGTTAAAAAAAATTAATTCCTCAATATTCTCTTCAGAATTAACAAAATATTTTTACAATCTTGTGAAAATGATTATGACTCAAAGAAACGGTAAGCCATCCAATAAAAAAGATTTTATGGACATTATGTTGGAGTTAAGAATGCAGGATGTAATTATGGCGCCTAAACGGGACAAAGATGAGAAGCAAGCGTCACTGGAAATTACTGACAGTATTATGGCGGCCCAAGCGTTTGTTTTCTATGCAGCTGGTTATGAAACCAGTGCTACGACGATGTCGTTTATGCTGTATGAGTTAGCTAAGAACCCTGACGTACAAGATAAGCTAATTAAGGAAGTTGATGAAGTATTCAAGGAATCAAATGGTGAACTTGACTACGACATCCTGAAAAAAATGACTTATCTGAGCAAAGTTATGGATGAAACTTTGCGTATGTATCCTATAGTGGAACCTCTGATGCGCAATGTGACTGTAGACTATCATATACCTGGCACCAATATAACTTTAAAAAAAGGACAGACAGTTTTAACATCCCCTATATCCATACATCATGATCCCCAATACTACCCCGACCCAGAGAAGTTTGACCCTGAGAGGTTCAGTCCGGACGTTGCAGGGAGCCGACATTCATGTGCTTACATGCCATTCGGTCTTGGACCAAGAAACTGTATCGGTGAGTAGAATTTTTTATTACAGATTATCTATTAAATATTGTATTTTAAATCTCATCACTTAAAGACGTTCCATCTTTTGAAATCATTAAATTTCAATAGAAATCACACATGTTTACAGATACAAATCACAATAGGTATCAAACATATGTACCTATATAATATTGATATTTACAGAAAATACTACTTCACTGTCGTAACAAAATCAGAAATTTTCGTTAATGAGGTTTTCAATATTAGGTATACCTAGGGCATATGAGTATGTAAGGTAAGGTTCGAAAAAAATACTCTCTACATATGTTAGCATATTTACTGTCAACGATTTAAACGCAGTGATCGTATAATTTGTATTATACGGAATACCATTGCGATCGTTTGCTATAAATAAAATAAACACGACTTTTTACTTGATATGATCTGAATATACATATTTGAGTATGTACGGGGTATATATGTATCCCATAAAAAACAATACCTATCAAAAAACCAAGTCTCGCAACTCAGTTCTTCTACCGTAAAAAGGTATGAGATCCAGATAATACTAAGTCGGTTATTAATTTATATTCACACACTACTTAAGGGACCTTCTGTTTTAAGTTTTTACCTGACTATGTAACCTAACAACATCTTATAGTGACCATATCAATATCAAAAATCTTTAACGTTTTAAAGAAACATATTGACTTGGCAATCGCGTGGCCGTGCGTGGCCGTGCGTGGCCGTACTGCTCTAAGTAAGTAAGTTCTTCGCACGCGTCAGCGCTAATGGCGCACGTGGGGATTTCGGGCCTCGAGGATTTCCTCCTTACCCGGGCAGTTCTCACGAGGCAACGGCCCCGCGGTGTTGAAG
>DWGJ01000083.1:0-46609 GCA_018246895.1 Aspitha aspitha aspitha | reverse complement strand
ATTTCATACTCCTCCGTGCGCGCAATTTTCGTAAAAAGGGGTCCAAAGTTTTCGCTTCACGTATTAATATATAGATTATGGTCGAATTTCGACCAGTAGGCGACCACTAGTTATTATAGACGTTTGACGTTTACTTGTCAAGTTGATAGATAACCTGTGGTGTTTAAAGTGCGCTTGTCAAATAAATTATTTATTTAACGTGTTTCGAGCTAAATGCGATATTTAAATTAGAGGATTTAATCATGTTAACAAATCTGTGATAGTCTGATGTTATATTTTACAAAAATAAGCATAGTCATGTTTACCTATGCGCAATATTCTTCAGTGTACTTTTATCTTTCACTATCAGTATTAGTACTTCTGTCCCTATTTATTTTTAAACAATGTATTCGAGGCGACGTAAATGCTACACTGCAAGTAGATATGTGTACAAAGTCCAATATCATTTATGCCAAATTCATATATTTTCTGTATTGATATATTGCCAGAATTTGGCTCCAATCTCTTCTAGAAAATTATGATGTGGCCTACAGTGTAGCGTGTTTGCTTAAAGTTCCAAGTTATCTAAAAAATATTTTGAGTGGAGTATAAGTGGAACCTTGTAGTGAATCCTGTTTTGTGTGTAAAGAAAATCATATTTACTACTAGATGATTTTCAGTAAATTGGTCAATGATATATTTACATATATTTACAATAGAGTTACTACATCACAATAGACTAAAATATGTAGAACTCAGAATCATTTTATCACCAAATATAGCTGTTGCTTGTACCGGGTACAGGGTCTCGCTTGGTCAGGATGACAAAACATAAAGTCAGCCTGTCAGCGATATCACAAATATTTAATTTTATATTCGAAACTTATAGCTCCTCTTGTTATTCGTAATTATACAAACAAAAATGGAGGTTATAACAAAAGACACGGGAACAAAAGTACAGAATATTCATATTCTGTCTTTTGTATTTAAGAACGTGTGAAGGAACAAGTATTGTGAACTTGTTTGTCCAAGTGATATACATAGGTACATATAATAACACTTGTGCTATTGGTATTTTTATAAATATTCTTACATTCATCGTCGACTACGCACTCATTTATAGAAACTACGAATCATATGAAAAATGTTTATACAAAACTTTATCGACTATAACATAATTATGGTTTTGCTTTTAAATATAGCAAGCCATTTAGTGAGGCTATTAAAGTAGTAAAACATATCCATTTAGTATGACTGAAAAAAGATCATACTAAAGGTTATTATCATTAAAAAATACTAGTCCTAAAGGTTTGCATCATTATTATCGTTTTAAAAAGTTCCTTACCGTATAAGTCAAAATTACATGTCATACATATTATGTCACAATTATTGACCAAAGAAAAATCATGGGTAAAATGTTAAATTAACGTTAATTGGCTTTAAAATTATCGCAATACAATGTGAATTGTTTCTTTTTCAATATGTACGGTTTCCATCGGTTCGTTTCACTCGATTCCATATAACACAACAATGTATAATAACAGCGCCTAAATAACTGAAAATGGAATTAACTCACCGACTAAATAATATACGTGAGTAGGTAGGTACGACTTTATATTGTTGGATTGTTCAGTTATTTATAGGTGATGATGAAATAGTTAGCTATCGATATACAATCATAGACAACTTGCATATTTAATCTCACTTCGTCTTTCCATAAGTTTTAGGTGTGACAAGTGGATTTATCGATTATACCTTATCTATCGCGAGAGGCAAGAATGTTATCGACACCAGTCCGGAAGTTGGTTCCAGATAACATACAAAAAGAATGGCTAATATTTGTTACGTGGATTACATTTACCCAATGTCACTATTGTATTGAACTTCCGCTTCTAATCTCTTTAAAATTGTTATCCAACCTCGTTACTAACAGTGCAAACAGCATTCTACCGACGCGTCTAGCCATAAACTTGACTAATACATGAATCATAGCTCCGTGAAATACCCCGTGATATTTGAGATTTATTGAAGATTTTCGCTCTTTTGTTACAGGTAAGTCTGAAACTAACAGTTAATACATTAGCTGCAGTGCGACACGGTGAGTTATCGTTAAGGATGCACGACTATTTCGTTGCATAATGAATCGATCAGTTACCAAGAATACAGGTAAACAAATACGTACCTACTTCACGGCTCTTCAGTATTTTACAATTTGCATGTTGTTATTGAAATTGACAGTGTTTTCTTTGCATTTTATACCATTACAAAACCGATTTGCAACACAGTAACTTTGAAAAATACCCGTATGTAAGACCACAATGAACATCATGGAATTGTACGTGATTATGAATGAAATAACAGCTATTTCATTTCTAAAAATATGTAAGTACTCACAAATATGTTATAATTAATATTGGATTCCAATTGAATTCCGATTTCTTTGTTAAGTGGGCACGAATTTCTTGAAGACGCTTAACTGCTATGATCTCTTCATTAGCAGGTAGATGAGATAATGAGATATTATATAATTAAAACATTATGAGTATTATGATTGAAAGCACTGTAAATTTGGAGTGAATCGTCCAATTTCTAGACAAGAACGTAAGTAACCGATAATGTCAATATCTGTACTTCAAACTTGTCCAGCATCAGTGAAAATATCACATTTGCGTATTTCACTGTTTTTGTTTATCTACCATTACGATAAGCTTCGATGCCAACAAATTACGTATTTGGACAAAATCTTAAAAAATGTACCTGATGAAGGAAATTCCTTTTTGTAATGGAGACGAAATAGTCTGCTGGTTTTGTAGCTGTTAGCCCGCTCTGGGCCCGCGTAGCGGAATATGCCATATGGGCATATGCGGATATCCATGTCAAACATGTTAAGAAGTCTCTTGATGACGGCTGTAAATAATCGGGCGTTAAATAATACGAAGATCTCTAGGCCAGTCGAATATACCATTGCACATTTTAGGATGAGAATTAGGGAATTGTTCCAACGTTGTAGACCTGATACATAACGTCTTAATGTAACAAGCAAGAAATAGGGAAAAATAGTATTGGTTGCTTAGACTTGGTTTTTTTGAAACTCACAGTTTCAAGATCCAGTTTATCGGTACGGAATACTTTTAACATTTTCAACGAAAACTTTGTTGTACTCGTATGTATAAATAAGTATGTATCACATGCTAGTGATAAAATCCATTGATACATTTTTATTTAATCATAATTCCCTTTGTTTTCTTAGTAATAATGCAACTAGTTGAGGAAACATCCTTCCGAATTATAGACGTACAGAGTGATTCAACATGCGTTATATGCAAGTGATATTACTAATATTACGCATTCATTCATAAGCATTTCTTAACAAAACCGTCGTGTCATAGTTACAAGTATTGCGTGGTGACATATTATCAAATAAGGATAACGCACACCCGAATACGAATAAAGATAAGATAGTTATGATCGCCACACATACAAAAGCATTTTGTAAATATACAAGAAAATTTGTCCAAAATTCTTCCACTCGCATAATTGTAGGTATAATAATAATTCTATGAAATGGTGAAATAAATCATAGTACGTCTATGCAGTACCTATTCTTTTTATTGACAGAACTGGTGAGTAAAAAAACTCCATGGTTCTGTCAACAGAATCTGGGAATAAATAAAACATGTATACCGTCTTTAGCTATTGTTCTCCGAACTCTGTTCAAATCGATCAATCATAAAATTATAGTGTGTTAGCTGTAATATACGCGGATCGGCCTTCACGCCCCTCACACAGAAACACAAATTGATAACAACCGGTGGTAGATACGTACAGTTGTTCCGTTTTAATTGCTCTGTTTGAATGTATTACATGTATTAACATATTAGGCTTAGATAATAGCTATTACTATATTGTGAAATTCATACCGGTTATATGAAAATACATCTTGCATGTGAAATTGAACATATTAACCTTTTTCACCCCAGAGATGAATGAGTGACGTTAAATTTTAAATGCATCTGTCATAAACGCTAATAAAATCAGAGCGTAACGATCGTATCGCTGGTATCACGTTACAGTGGTGTCGTGTGACAGTTTAACGAAACAGAGGTCAAATGGTCGGTGGAAGTCGCCAATGAATGAGCCACAATATAACCATAATATTGTAATTTGCGAGGGCACGTGGGACGATACTAAACTTAAACAAATAACTTTATGCTCGCTCTATTGGGATGTCCGTTCGCAATGAGATTGCTAAGATGTTGCACTCAAGACGGTACACAGTCGCGCACCGTGTCGCCTCTGACATACCAATCCTACTACTTTACATATTTATTCTAAAACGAATTGCTCAAATACATCATCTTTTCCCGAAGTAAGTAAATAATTAACATATTTTAACTCCAATCTGTACAAAAACTAAATTTTTCATTCCATTTAAAGATCAAGACCGACCGGTCATCTTTAAATCTTTGGTGCCGGTACCTGCTGATGGTTCTTTCATAGCCACAGTGTTCATCGTGCCTGTAGTTGGAAGCTGGAGGACTGTAGGTACAATTTAAGCTTCATAGCAACCGCCTACATCCACTCAAACCACAATGCCAAATGGATCACAATTCGACAATTGTCCTTACTATACAATGGCGAGTAAACAAACCTGTTTAAAGTTATTTTTGTATAAGATGAATGACGGAATTTACATAATTTTCTTATAATACGTGTAGTACATGTCATTGTTATATGTACATAGTACATACACCGCTTTGTTATTTTATAAAATGTAGGCGGACTCTAACATGAATATCTTTTGTTGTCTCGACCGCATTTAGCATGTTTTTCGGTTTAATAAGTTACCTTAAAAGCCCTTATAGCCTTGATTACGACGTTTGAATGAATATAATCGCTAGTATTCGCTTTCTCAAACGATTCTGAGCCAACTTACTAGTTTGCCGTAGCCTTCAAATTTAAACAGTTTTAACACATTGTACACATATCTGTATCTCCCCTCCGTTAGTAGAAAACAATAAGTTATACTGTTTTAATGTACTTACCTATAATATTTTCTTCTGTACTGACATTGGACTTATGGATGTACTTATACAACCATAGTTATCTCTTAGAGCGTGGTACCCGTAGTGTTGTTTTGATTAAATATGCCGCACATTTACAAATAAAGCTAGCCTAGAGGGATTGTTAAGGTGTGTTTTGATTCACAGCCCATTTCGTATTAGCTTCATAGAAAAAAATATTTTGAAAACTAATACGGTGCGTGGTGCGATAACTATTCGTGATTGTGACCAATGCGGGCTTTCAAATCAATATACTTATGATTAATAAATATTTTTGAATGAAATCGTTTTAATTGATCGTAAAAATTCGGAACAAATCAGTTATAAGAAGGTAAATGTGTAGTCTTATGGATAGACAAAAACGTTAATTATCATGTTAAAGATTCAAACATTTCAAGATGAAATCAAAATCAAATTGGAAACATATAACTTAAGTTTTTCGGGCAGTTGATGCCGGAAAATTGTACGTGTAACATGCCAATACGAGGGAAACAATTCTTTGCTCTGAGTTACACATAATAACCAATTTAGTTTCAAAGTCATTAGTTTTTACGATAGTAAATAATAGATGTACTATTTTACGATATACATCGTCCAACGCGAATTAGTTCGCTACATGATTTTTATAATAGACGCGCATGTTGATGTTAATTTAATCGCTTATCATTAGTATGCTAAAACATGTATTGTAAATAGAATGACGGGTGATCATAAACTTGTGCTTCGATGGCACTATAATAAATAAGTATGTACATACATCCCCAAGGTGCTCCATGTAACTAAACTTTACGTAAGTTAGTATATGATTTAATAATTGTAATTCCATTCTGGGAAATCTCTATAATTGCTTGTTTGTTTTAACTTTTCGCATGACCTGGCGCTACATCGCATACCGTGATTTAAATCGTCGATATCTCACTGGCGTAAAATCGTATTGTAAAACATGTGATGTTGTTGTTCCAGCTTCCGTGAATTATTAACTAAGGCATTATATTGCCATTACCAATAACCTACTAAACAACAAGATTAAATAGGACGAATGATTTTAAATGTCGTCTTTAAGAAGTGCACTTGGTTTCATATTTTTTTTAGATCTTGTCTTTAAATCAGTCTGTGGATTAATTAAATTAATACAAATATATAAAGAAGCGATTTTTAAAAATACAAACAGGCGGTATTCTATGTAATGTTGTCGATTGTTTATGCCTGTAGCAACACCGGTGTTGCTCTAAGTGAGTGTAGTGGTCAGCGTTTCCCGTGACGACATCCGACACCATCTGTGTTGACACTGGAGGCACGTGCTACACAGATAATAGTGCCGGCCTAGAACACTCACTTGCGTTACTATCATCGCTCTCACTTGTTAAATGGTAAATAAATCGCAGTCGCGATAGTGTAAGCAAATATTGATATAAATTTATCATTAACTATTTTATTATCGTATTCTTTAGCATGGTCATTAGGTGTTTATTCGACAAGTGCAGTTTTATTAATGTGATACAGCAAACGTAATAATATATAAGAGTATGTCGAACTGTAAATCGGTAATCCGAAACTAACACAGAGATAAATAAAATGTTAGTCAAACTAATTGTGATAATTGAAACGCATGTTTATATTATGTATTTTTGTTGGAGTGACAGGATACTGTCGTCTGAGAAAAAACCTTTACGATGTTTGGTTGGGAAAGAGAGAGACAAAGTCGCAGGCGAAACACTAGTGTGTGACAATTTCATACTTACATTTCCCACTACTTTAGTTATATTTTCCCTCACATTAATCTTTTTTTGTAAAGCTTCCCACGCGTCTTGTCTCTTCGCAATATTCAATTTCCTCCCGTCAGCGATACATGATTAGCATTTGGTGTTTTATTGTTATACATACATGATACATTTTACCTACAAGTAGAAGCAAGTCGTGCATTTTTCTATTTCTTAATATATGAAAATTAACGTAAACACGTGCCGTATACGTATATTAGCCGATGTAAACGTGCGGATACATGTTTTTTTTTTATGTGAAGAGGAAGCAAACGGGCAGCCAGCACTCTCATTTAATGGCCGCTTAGTGACATTTAATGACACATCTATTACTAATATGATGTTATTTATTCAACACAATATCGTCTTCATCCTGCATATGCCTTAATCCTTATCCTTGCCCTGGGCAATAGGTCGAAAATTGCGTCCTGTGAAAAAACAAAATGCGATTGAACGTACATTTGTTTTCTTTCTTCTGTACAAAAAACCTTATGTAGGCATTAAGTACCATATATTTTTATAGTGAACAACGCAGCGCTTATTCGTGATCTGTGTTTCATTGACACTGATACTTTTCGGACTTTACCTCCTAATACTCGTATCTACATGTACGTGACTTGAATTGTAAACAATATAGCCGTTTAGTGTTGCCAGTAGATTACTTGGATTTACTGCATAATGCATAATATCATATCGGTGATAATGAATTATGATATTATGATGTATTGTGGGCTAATCCACGTCATAAACATTTAAAACAATTTTTGATTTCCACACTAGGTTTTTTTAATAAGATTTAGTTACGTTTTCCCTTGTATTATTTACAAACATTTTTGTCCTACGCGGGAATCGATCCCACTACTCAATATTTAACCACTTAGTCAGGATCACTAGCCACTGGGCCAACGGTGCACTCGAGTTATAAAAAGGTACATAATAAAGTCATAACTCGCATTTATCATTTACCGTTTAACGTTTTGATTGAACACGTTTGATCTTTATTGGTTTAGACGTTTGACTCGCGTAGTTACGAAATGTTCCCTTGAAAGCATTAATACAGTTTCCTCAATCTTAAAGGCCTCATTTGCATAAGATCGTTAACTGACGCTGTTTCGTAACTATTCAAATTTGGTTTGGGATTTTTCTAACTGATTCCTGTAACGTCCATCTAAGAAGAAACGTCTTGTGCATTGTTTGGCTAAGTATTCGTTGTTCTTTGAATTACGTTTAGCTATTAGTACCTATTACAGGTTCTAGTAAGTCAGCTCTGTAAGGACAGAGAGATATTTGACACTTTACATTAAATTTCGGACCTGGCGCAACGGTAGTCACATTAGTACCTATTATATCCACATTAGTATGATAGTAGTATATCAAATTACTACGTAGTTCGTTCTTTACTTTTACCTTTGATTGGGTGCTTTGAGTTCAATCCGAACCATCCCTCACTGATTCATGGGAAGTATACGTGTACTTTTAATCAAAACATAAGAAATTAATACGTCATACAAATCTGCTGTTGGCGCATATCGGTGGCGGTGTCAAAACGCGTCCACAAACACAATATGTAGGGAACCGCAAGTGCATTGACCGCACGCTCACATCCACCAACACGAAATAAAAACAAACATCTATGAATGTACACCAGACGGTTTTGAATATCAAATTATACAGCGCCGGCCGAAATTAAACTTACTTACCGCGCAGATTATGAACAAATCGCGGCTGCTTTGGTAACGTTATGGACAGTACAAAAATAATTTATACTTCTTTTAATAATCTTGTATTATTCAGCAATAAAATACGTTTCTAGACGGATGTGTGAGTTCTTTCGTCATATTTCGGCAAGATATAACTTTTTTATTAGGAGCTAATTAGTTTTTAACTTTGTAGCGTCGTATCCACGTCCACCTTTCAATATTGTGGTTGAATGTTTTCTTACGAGTACATTTATTGTATTCAAAGTTACTGTAGATAAGGTCATTCGTTTGCCACATGACAGTGATCGGAGCATTGATTAAATAATAATAGCTTCCCTTTTATAAAAATTTATGGCTATAAACACCCATAAATAAGTGCAGACGTGATGCAACTGATGTACCCTAACAAGTGTACTAGATTTTATTGCATAACTTCAGAGAACGAAGTGCTAGTTGGCGAAAAATATCGGTCGCTAGATGATTTCTGCTGATTCTATCGGAACGAAGCACGGATTTTCTTGTCGCTGGCCGCAGAGTTTAATAAAACATTATTTGAATCAGACGTATGCATCTAATAGTGAACGGACACATAAATCGATTAGTTGGACTTTGAAGTGAAATATGAAATTGAAGAAAACCGTGACTTGTTGTATTAAAGGGAATACGATTTGCGCAAAGTACACTAGGAATATCGTGCCGCGAATTAAGGTGAGTCCAGTTACGATTTTTCATATGCACTAATAGTGAAAATCAACTAGCTATTATTTTCTTGTTGTTCACGTAATTTACATACATATGTAGATATATCAAAAGGGTCCAGAGGAAAAGAATAAATATTTAATATAACTTTTATAAACTACAATTGGTCTTAACACGTAAAATACCTAAGTAATTGAAAAGCAATTTTAATTCAATCGCAATACGGCTGTACAACCGATCTCTTTATATTCAACAAACGAAGGAAAATTAATGTTCGCGACGTTGCGATAATCTCGCACTTTACCCGTATTGACGCACAGTAATTACATTAAGTTCGAATTTATACAACATCGGATAGAACATTACTAATTGAACAATTCTATAAATATAAAAACTTTTATTAGGGTATTGACTTCAACACTCGCATTTTTTATCGAGATTATTTTATTCACGCTACAAATTGCACAACATACGAGTACCTATCTACATTTTGAGATAAATTCGCCTCCAGTTAAGTAATTCGTTCTACAGTAGATAATATGAATCTCTATAGATTTTGATTTCTTTGAGGCTAGTCACTAATTTCATGTTTCGAGATATACATAGTTACTGAGTTTCGAGTTAATTCTCCGAAAGGAATGTTGTGCATCCCCGTTGGAGGATATGACATTATAACTTTACTTATTTCCGATTTTTTTTTTTGTACATATCTAGTTGTAAGCAAATATGTACCTATATAGAATGAAATTTCCGCATAAACGTTTTACTCTTTTTCACAATTTTCCTACAATTAGTATTTTTATACTATTTCTAGTAGGTATATAATCGGTTACGCTATTAAAATTTCAGTTTCCTAGTTTCATAAATAGGCTTTCGGTATTTATGAATCACTTAGGGGACTATTTCAACAATATAATACCTACTTTAAGTATAAATATATTTTGGTAAGTATATACAATACGTACATACAATCTATATCGCTCGAACACCTTCTTTCATCCAAACAGTTAAGTGTAGAATCAATTGTAAAAATAAATAAAAACGTTTTGTTAACATCTGTATCGAAATGACAAGGCCGCAGTGACACGCGGCTTGAGCGAATAATAGCGGCAGCTAATTAAACACGGTAACGAGTTGGCGTACCGTTTGCGTCACTCGCTCTCCGTGATAATGTTGCCATCGCGTTGATAACATCCGAAATGGGTATACAACCCCAACATGTCCCTAATAATTACTCGAAGTAGGTACAAATTAATATATTTCGCTTTCCAACGAGCAATAAATAAACGAGTTATCGGTGCAATATTCGTTATTAAAGCATGATTATGTGAGTACTTTCGTATGGGCGATAAATTTATTACCATCGTAGAATAACGATGTGATTAATTAATTTAGGTAAATATGTATCTACTTCTAGTGAATTTCATTTCCAATGTAAATGTAACTAAAAATAGCTGGGTAGGTTAGCTGAAAGTTTCGTGAAGCGACGCGATGCGTCGCGGACCTCGCTCGCTCGACGCTGGTAGTCGGCGCCAATGTGTCATTTAATACTATTTTTATCACTGCCCAACTCCCTTAAGTAAAATGTTATTGAGTGTCTACAAATTCGTATCGTCTCAGAACTTACACATTTTGTATGCAAAGAATATTCGCAAAGGGCGTAGTAGCAAGCCGATCTTTCACGTGATCATAGAGTTGACCAGTTATTTACCGATAATATCTCATACTCGAAGCTTCCCACAGTTGTAGGAAAGACGCAAAAGGGATTGCAGCCAAGCATCTTATTCAGGGCTAGGGTGCGAAGATGATTATTTAAACGGCGAGTCTACCTGATTTGGGTTCAGGTTCAGATGGCCATGGGTAAAGTTGTCTCAAGATAATATCTTATACACATACAAGAATAAAGAGAAGAAAATAGTAGTTATATCTACTAGTACAAATTACGCGGATATCTTAGACACATAATTAAACTGAGATTTCAGAGCGTGTGACAAGTCGGCTCGACCTGGAGGCGCCGGTTGTCGGCGCCGATGTGTCATATTCGCTACTACATATTTCCACCGCTACCCTACGATACCCCGCATTGACCACATCACCAACACAGGCGACATTCGAAAATAACACGGAACTCATCACAATTACACATCGTATCTACTTCTGTCCTAGTCTAAATAGATAAACCAGTGTAAGCTATTGTAGAGAAGCCGGGGGTCTGCCCTTTTAGTTTCGCTGATACAAGTACTTCAATTTGCATTAAAAAAAGTAGACCACATGCTTACAAACCTTTAAACGTTAAAGTGATACAAAAATTGCAATTGTAAAAATTACATTCATGACAAGATTAAGACCACTTTGTAAAGATAACATATTTTTGGATTTATTTCTACATATTTAAACGCTGCTACGCAAAGCTCGTGTCTCTCTTTAAAAAAAATTTACTTAATAATTAATGTTATGGCTCTATTCGGTAATAATTGATGTCCGCTTGATTCATTCGTCTAATCTATCAGTTTAATCTAAATCGGATTTCCTTTGACAATTCTATCGTAGACTCTTGGAAACATCCGCATAACTTATTTCGATAAACCCCGATAAGATAAACGACACACGAGTAATTAGTATTTACTTACTTGATTTCAATATTTATATTTATTGCAATTACGGTGATAAAACGTTTGTTATTCTGTTTTAATTTTATTTCTAGGTCCTATCTATTTCAATACGAATTGCTGAAAAAAAGTTGTAATTACATATTTCTGCTTCATACTTAAGTTCTTTAATGGTTGTAAAAAGGCTACTCTTTATTTTATACGCATTCACTTTGTTTTGTATTGTATTATTAACAAATATATATGTTTTGCTATAAAATTAACATGATATAGTTTTAAATACACTGTAAACCGGTGAAAGGAAACAATTACTGCTGATACATACCTTCGTTCATAGAAAAATGTCACAATACAAGACATTGAATGGTAACAATTAACAAGGAAACAAAACTTTTTTAAGTAGATAAAGAACAATTTAAAGTATTTCTAAGAAAATTAATTTTTATTTGGAATTCTAAATTATATGGAACTTTTTCAGGTATTGTGGTCTTCTAGTAATTCAATGAATGAATATAGATCATGTTTATTGATAATAATAACAGTGCGGACTACCTTCAGTCAGTGTTTTAATTATAGAAAGTTATTTATTTATTTACTTGTTTATATTTATTCTCTTTATTTGAAGACCATTGAGAATTGAGGATTGACCTTATAAATTTCTAATTCTTTTCTACTACTTGAAACATACTTATGCTTCCGACGGCTTTAGTGGTTTTTATGTAAATGTAGTAACGGCGATAAATTGAAATGCTTAACAAGTTACGCCCGCAAAATATAACCCTCTCCTTACAGTCGTGTACAGCAAAGTGCTATAAAAAAATCCGGTATGAAAATATTGAACATGTTCAATTGAGCATGGTAAAGTGTTGTAGTTTATTTTACGATATGAATGTTTTCAGTATAATTATATAATTTTGATAGGTTTTTTTGTGGCCTCTAATATGTGAATTGATGCTAATGAATATAATAATTATTAAATTCTATTTTTAAATCATTAAAGATGATAAGATGGTTATCACTGATTAATCACCTAACACAGATATAGTCAAGATAGTCTTCACTTATCGTGAATGCATAGATAATGACTACTTATTAATATGCTTTTGGTAAAAGGTATTTCGTGTTTTTTAATGCACTTAAAATCCCTAAATTTGCCAAAGTATAGCCAATTTTATCTAAAATGCGCTTTATATAATCGGTCATTTTGGATCAAGGAAACTATAATAAAAATTTCACGAAACATTATGGACTTTATATTATGAAAACTAATCATTACAAAAATAAAAAATGCGCATGTCTAGACATTCGCTTCATAGTAACTATAATATTAAAAAACCCCACAATTGTACAATTATTGTTATAACATACAAGTAAAAAAAATGCAAATTTCTTAAAGGTAGGTGGTATGTATTAGACGTTTAAAATGTAAAGATGGTGCTTCAAAGATGGGATTTTGGGTCCAAGTACATATATGGTTCGATTATCATTTTCGGATACAACCTACGCATGTTCGCGAGACAAAGGATTCGCGGGATCAGAATATCTACCTAACATTATGGCTTATACTTCACAGGGTTCCATTTTCTACTGAACCTCGCGTTTTCAAAATTAACTGGAATTAACACGAATTTATTATAAATTTTTAAATAATATCGTTTGATATAATTTCCATAGTTCTCAATAGTTGGTCAGTCAGTCAGTCATTGATGTTTTTAAGGACCTAACTTACCTACTTAATTTAACCTACTTATTGTTAGCCGAATGGCTTGTGTCAAAGTCAAAGAATGCCTGCAAATAATTTAATCTATAGAATAAAAAGGCACCCAATAGCTATGTAGAGATTTATGAATCTGCTCAAGTGAATATAATTAATACTTGAATACAATGTATTTTTTTATTTAATTTAAATATTGTATCTATAATTATTGTTGTATTTATTTAATGAATAAAACCTTCACATAGGCTCTTATATTAAATATCTTTCGAATAATTGCGAACATACAATTTCATTATACTCGTACATTGTTACATACATATTATTTATTTTAATGTATTTACAGCTATCAGCAAAAGATAATTAATTGCATCTAATGCTTGTAAGTTCATAAAAAATGACATTGACGTCTGCTTCACGGGTTCTACTACCAGAATGGCTATTTTATAGTATTTATGTACGGAACGTGTATCATAGGCGTATATGTGTGAACGTTCATTCTTACAGTAGACATACGTGTGTAACGACGTGAGGTGCGTTTATAATGCTGTCGCTTTTCGCGAAACCACCGAATGTAATGAGTGAAAGAGACGGACAGATGCGCGGGGGACGCGCCGTATGAAATGATAAAAGCAATAGTTGAACTGAACGAAAATTCAGTTCGGAAAGAAACTTGTGCGTGGTAATGTGTCGCGGTCCGTCAACAATGAACGTCGATATTACAATGTGACTGCGGTATTGAATGAGTGTGCGGATATAGATTTAATGTCTTAAATTATTGCGGATATATTATTATAATAACAAATAGGAAGTTTGCGAAAAACTTTACCGCGAAAGGTGACGTGGACGCGTCGCGTCCAAGGATTAAAAGCTTATTGCGACGAAAATCAAACAGGAAAAACTTTCTTTGTGATTTGGCCATGCAGCTTAGGGTCGTATCTTTGAAACGTTATAGACAGTGACAATCTATTTTGTAATGCTCAACGCGTGATCTTCGAAAATTCTCGAAAAACGTTGAGCATAATACTTTACAGTTTATCATAAACTGGTGTTCATTAGTGCCGGATTAAGTGTTCTTAACTAAATTATGGTTGTTACGAAAGTCGATAACATGGCTTCATACACCACTTTTACGGGAAAACCAAAAATTTTCTTTCCAAAGAAGGTAAGATGACACGTTGCTGTATGTGTACATGCTTTGTTTTTGCGGTAAAGCTTTTCTTTGAGACTTGAGTGCAATAAAATTTAAATGATACAGAACATGGCATTTAAAGCTAAAGACTGAATAAAACCGAAGTTTTATAAATGAAATGATCTTTTATTGACTTTGAATGTTTGTGTAGGTGAATATAAAGGCGAAAATTGGTTTTTATACGTGAATGTTTACCTCGCGGTGGTATATTATTTTAAATAGCCACGACTTTAAAAACTCTTCCTATTTACGTATTTAGTTTTTACACTAACGTCTGTTAAAATATATTAACAAGTGTAGGCAACTTATGAAAAGACAATGAAAATATATTAACTAGTTCTTTGATCTATGCGAGAATAAGGATTGACAGGCGACGCACTAATAAGGCATTAGATACCGAAGATGGCGGAAAATAATGAACCAGTATTCTCGACCGCCACTGCCAACCCGCCAACCGACTGCTTAGAGATCAATTAACACAGGCCATATTGGAAGAGAGTATAAATTACCTCGAAGCCACATGAATAATACCATTTTTATCTAGGTATTTATTAAGTTTTTTCGTTAACATATTTAAAAATTAGAACGATTGAAATAATTGATTACATTTTAATCTTACAGCTGGGAAAGCTGGGAAAGCTGGGAAAGAAAATCTTACAGCTGGGAAATCTATAAGATTTTCTTATATAATAATGCCGCACATTAATTACCTACATTAAAATAAGAAAATTTATTTTAGTTTCATTGTTAATTAAATTGATAATTGCAATGATTATAATAACTAGCTAAAGAGAATATTATTATTATGGACGTGATTTAGTTCACAGGAGGTTCGAATGCGGCCGAAACGAAAGTTTAGGCAGTAGTTAAACGACAAATGAATAAACACTTAGAAATACTAATGTAAATAAATGTAATACTAATGAAAAAATTACAATTTGTTATACAGTAATACAATTTATTCTGTTCTATAAGTTTTATACCCTTTAATTAATATGTTAGGTACATTAACGGGTATTTTTTACCTTCCTCATTTATTCTTATTTCTAGAGTTATTTTGCTCTTGCGGTATGGTAAACATGATTGAAAACTCAATTTTACATAATTCTCTTATGTTTATGCTTATTTTATCCCTAAATTTTTTTCATTAAATGTGCCGGTAGAGTTCAAGTACCCTAAAAAGGATTAAAGGTAAACTGCCTTATGTACTTTAAGGCATTTGTAGTTTTAATTTAAACGATATACAAGAAAGTTGTTGAGTTCTGAAATTGACGATTACAGGAAATCTTCAAACCGTCTAAAATACGAAATAATTTCAAATTCGAAATGGCTTAATCACTGATAAGGAATAAAAACACTAATAGAAACGAACGAAACGAATAGAAAGATTTTGTTACAATTCACGGTCAACATAGCGCCAATCTCCCTATATGCATAGTCGAATTTTGAGAGATGAATATTAGTCCTGGTGGAATGAAAGTTTCAACTTCCGCCATAGAAATCAGGGTCGTTAACCACTAAACCGGCATGCCAGGGAACGAAAATGTTAGATGTCAATTATCCAATAATTTGTAGATGCTGTTACACTTTACATCAAATTGTTATAAAGAAAATATACCCCGTTTCATAAGTAAAAATGTGATAAGGAATGCTTTGAATGGTACAAGAAGATAAAAGAACTCAATTTGAATATCTGCGATAAACAATACATATTATTAAGTAAACATGTTGGAAGTGAAAATCTTCATGAACGGAGTACAAAAGAAACTTCCTTGAAAACTGACGATACATTAGCACCACCGCGGAGAATCTTAGGCATCTGTAAAGATTCACATTATAAGCAAATATGGAGTTTAAAATATGAGGCAAGTTTCGTATCAGTATAAAACAATTTGTAATTCCTTGAAACATTATGACACTAATGTAATCAGAAATATTCACGTTCTCTTCAGACAATATTGTCACTCCGTGTGTACTATATGATTCAGTTATGAAATATATCGTTCCACTTAGTCCGACCTACTTCAGAAATATTCGCACCTCAACCTTGGCGGGATTCTGTGAAATGGCTGCAAGCCATTTGTAGGTTTCAGCTAAACAGAAGCGACATTGTGCGCTTGTAAATGTTTGTTTTGATGTAATCCCCATCCACCCACGATTCGGTTGTTCACCGTAGCAAGCGCAAATCGTATCTCACGAACATTTCGTTTTCACCGTTATCTTATTCACACGCAGCAGTCGTGTTCACTCTCAAATATAATGTATGTTGAACAAGGTCCCCTGTGCAATATCGGTGACCTACAAATGCGTCGGGTCGCATTGAAAATGCAGATTGTATTGAAACGCGCCGCCTTAAAGGCGAGATTCAAGCATCACGCAATCAGGTTAAAGGGTACAATCGTTCCCACATCTGGTCGGTGCGAACGACAAATGAATTTAAACCTTGTTGTTGTAATGGAAAGGCGTCCATTTATTCTATATGCGTTTCCCTTTGATATAACCGCGCGTTTGATAAGAAGCCACTGCGCATTCACCGACCACATTACAATGTGCAGTTTCACTGTTTATACAACAAATAATTTAGGTACATACCTATAATGTAGCTGTGTCCTAAACAGGTCAGGGTTCTTGTTAGGGTTATTGATGACGAGAGAACAAGTCAAGAACAACAACAATACGGAGATAGAAATTTATTTTCACATATAGGCCACCCACAAAACATCTGTTGTAACTAGAAATAACAATGAGAAAAGGGTAGGTTTTTACATTATTTATTAGTTTTTAATTGTACGTACTGTGTTATACATATATGGGACGTAAGCGTAACGACTTTAAAATGTGTACTTAGGATCTAGAAACAACCTATTACATCAACATGAATTGATATTTCCCAATAAAAATACAACTATTTATTAATCTGTTCTGTAAACATAAATATGTATACCTACGATACGCTAGATTAATGCATAGTCAGACAACTTATGATTATAATAACAAACATCTTGTTTATTGCTATTTATTAATTAACATAATTGTTAATTTACATATGCAATTGTACAAATTATAGATTGAACCTTCTTGTTTCACTTAGTTTATTGTGGGCATAAATCTTGTTAGATAAACATAACTAATAAATAATGAAACAAGAAAACTTAGGAATACAGTCCCGCTTTAGGGTTTTCAATGAATTTAAACAGAGCATGCCTCAGTTTTCCCTAATACGTACAATACAATACCTACAATTTGGTATCGTTCAGAACAAAAGTCAATCGGCACATAGGCAGGCACGTGCGCTACATTCTAGAGTAGGTTTATATACTAACGAAGGCCAATTTCAAAATTTTCATAAGACAAATGGCAATAGAAACATCATAATCTTTCCAGAGGCGAATATTTCCGGGGTCTCTATAATATCTATGTAATAAATAAATCCATCGGTAAATAGGTAGCAATAGTAAATTAAACCTTTACGAAATCGTACGCATTAACCAACTGTTATTTAGAATTTTAATGCCGTCATGTTTTGTTTTCGTTGTACTTGACAGCTGTGTATTTGAAATGTCCTTACTTTAACAGTAAGGGGATGATAAAGCATAATTATCTTATCATCTACCTAAACTAATTATTCTTTAAACTAAAGTAATTTATCTTTTATAAATGGTCATTTAAATTATTATTTGTTTACAATAATCCTTGTAGATTTTTGTAAACGTAATTAGTTAAATACATACATTTAAACCGCAAGACTAACAAAATAAAGCTATAACACGAAGTGCTTGTTAGTAACGAACTTTGAGTGCCTAAATACTTGAGAGTTCTTTTTTTGGTAATCTATTGAATCAATCATATTCTGTCATCATACGAAACATCAACAAGAGATTTCTTTAGAATCCATCTGCATATATCATTCACACAATAAACTCCATTAATGCCATCAAGATTGTAATGCGATAATCAATCTGCTCGGGCGCCACACGCAGTCAATGGGTCAATTTAGATATATGATTGTCGTTAAAAAGTACTTCAACTAGGTCACGGACAACATAACTTTATGTGAATAAAAAGTCCGTTACGTCATCATGCAAGGTGTTTCTATTTGAAAGGGTCATTGGTTTTAAACGAGGATGCGAACAGCATAAAGTGGCTTTCATTTTAAAATATGTACGTATTTTTCAACATTTCATATTATACAATTAATATTATGTTTAAACTCAATTCTAATATCTTGACTTATTAAGCCAAATATAAATATTATAACGCATACCCGAAAAGGAATTTAATGTATTCAAAACTTTTTGCCCGCACATGGGTTGAATGTCCAGTGCATTCCTGGCCTGCCTTGAACAATAAGGTGATCGTCGGGACGAAAGAATGTTGTATGGAATGCCCTCGCGATCTTCCTGTACTGCAAGTTTTGTACCATACCTTTTGGCTAATTTTGTACCTTGTTTGAATAATTAAAACTACCAATCTCATTAATATCTCGATGAGGTTTTAATGAGTAGATATAAAATATAAACAACAATCACAACAATCTATATTAATATTATAAAGCTGAAGAGTTAGTTTGGTTGAACACGCTAATCTCAGGAACTACTGGTTCGAATTGAAAAATTATTGAAGAAGGCTATGGCTATATAACATCACACTATGACTAATAGGAGTTGAGCAGAAATGACAAATGTTGCAAAAACGGGAAAATATTGATTTCCACGCGGACGATATTTATTTATTTATAATTAATCTGATAGCATAGAGCCATGAGGTCCGAACTCCTTAAAATAACCGCGCCCCCTACTCCGTCTATGCCCCATGCATCAGCTCTGATAAAGATTCTGAAAAATTTTCATTCACGCCCGAAACTCCACAGCCATTAGCTATACAGAATTTGTATACGCGCTGGGAGTTCGGCGCTCGACTGGAATATCCAGTACATACCTGACATGCCAGCAACGATATAAGGAGATGGTCGGGACTAAAAAATGCAGTATGGAATTCTCGCATGTATTTACATTGTATTGTGTCATAATACTTGCGACCTACGAAAATACCGACGCCAACGTGTATATTTACATTGTCTAAATGCGATAGATACATATATTTATAGTATTAAGTATTGATTTTCCGTATTATTGCTAAATGCTCTTCCTTCTGTATGATATTTATTTGGCATACAATATTCTGTATTAATATTTCTAGGTATTAAATTCTGTATTAATGTTTCTAGGTATTAAATTCCTTATTATACGCTTTTATATAGTTACAGATTTTTTTATTCGCTTGCGTAGGTACATAAGTGCTATCCTACGCAAGTGTCCTATCCTTAACTTCGGTTTATAATTGCGTGGGGGAAATTAGACATTTACTTTATAGTTATAAATTACATTTTTATGAACATAAAAATGCGAGTGTTGGTGGCCAGTTTGCAGTAATTGAAAGAGTTTTAGTTTTATAAAAAAGAAAAGTTTTTTTAATATTGCTCGTGAAACCGATTGTATTCACCAAATCAGTATGCTGTGCATATTTTTATTCATTATTATGATGTATCTATATTTTACATTGTGATTGATTTTACTTATTGCATTGAAATAAAAAAAACACTACATACATACACAGAATTTTTAAGTTCGCCTAAGCTGTACGTCGACATTTCTTTTGATAACAGAAAGCTTGTCATGGCAAAGAAATATGTCGTTAATTAACGATTTAATACATTTGTGTGCCAAAGAAATAACGTAATACATTATAGAAATGTATTAGTACGCAGTATTATGTGTAATGGGCGACGGTGAGCACTTACCATCGGGCGGCCCGTCTCACGGTTGCTAGGTTAAACGTATTAAAAAAAATATTGTAATCAGATCACATTCAGTATTGTATTCACCAAGTGAACTTTCCTCGGAGGAAGCGGCGGTGGGCGCCAAAAATAGCGTTTCCGTCGAACGTCGAGCGGTCTAAGTAGGAAGTCCACTAACACTCGCCGCGCGTCTCTTCCGGCCGCCTACTGTCGCGACGCTTATCGAGTTTTATAACGCACTTATGAGCTGCAATGCAATGTGCCCACGCACCGTCTCTTAAGCTGAATTAAATTGCCCGTACTTTGAAACGAAATTATTGACCGTCGGCGATTTAACTCGTGAACCCCTCACTGCCCCCGCCCGCGGTCTAATGCGCGTCTGACTCTAATGACCGCGAAATGCGATCATACGATTGAGACGCACACATCCCATTAAAATATCTGGTGTTTTCAACCTGTGCGAAAATAAAGCGCTTCCGCCTTCAAAATAAACATCTAATGATTTGCACAACCTCAACCAGCTGACCGTTTGTCATATCAAAAGTTGTGTCATGTTCGTATAATGTGTAACTAATATAATATCGAACCAAATGACAATGCAATACGGTGCCTTTTTTACTAACGGTGCAATAAAATGTAACAGAATAATAAGTTAGGAAAAGGTTAATGAACTTTGCGTTATTCATTCATAAACAATGATATGAATCATATTGTCTCACGTTGAATTCTTTTCGTAACCTTTATGGAAGGTAATCGGCTAATCAGTCATTATATATATTAGACGAATTGCAATTAGTGATAATAATTTCTGAATTTCTAATAATAACCTAATTCCGTAATAACTTGTGTAATCCGTAAGCTCTAGGCAATGATAGCGTAGTAGTTTAGATTTCCGCCTCTCACTTCGGTCTGAGGTTCGAACCTACATATAAAAGTAAAGACAAAGGAAACCTTCACATAATTGAAGGAAATCTGTGTCTAACGGTGAAAAGAGAAAGAAAAGAGGATTGAAGGAAAATTTCTATACACGCGTCATCGGCCATATTTTATTATCATTAGAGATAATTGTTAAACCACATAAAGTTAAGTGAAAATTAGTCACTTGACTGATATGTGTCATGTTTGCCTTAAGATTTATTCGAATTTTAGTATTGTTTCTTTCTGTAGGTGTTTTCAAATCTTAGTCGTGAAAAAGATCAGTGAATCCTTTCTACATATTCATATATGTTACTACTCTAAATTATTTATATAAGAGCTTCTTTTTACTGGCGGATTCTTCCAAGGAATCTTTTACGCACGAAAGTATTTGGGTTCTCTCATAATTACATACTTTTACATACATAATGATATCACAAATTGTATTAATTTACGTTAAGTATGTCCGCCTGTGTTGTGAAATAAACCATCCGTAGATAGAATTATAATCAAAATAATGTCTTAAGACAACCTCATACACGGCCTGGTGGGCCTGAATTGGGTTGAGCATGTACTATGTTATGAACATTAATGACATTAATCTCATTAATGAGACAGCTCACATGCTAACTATATATATTAATTTTTTAACACGTACGTTAATATAAAAGATACTTTTGCACTCAGACAGAGAAAGTACTCGTCGTTATTACTCAAATATTTGTATGTCCTGACTAAAAATTGAACTCCAACTCTTTTGAAGTGTATTAAAAATTGTGTACTCGCCAACGAGGTCGTTTTTATTGTTATATTAAACATAACTTTATTCACAGGTACGTTCAGAGGAGTCTCTGCATGCCCCGGAAAAAACTTCAAAAACCGCACGATGGGTATGTTTCTTGCATGTAAAGTGGTGTCGGGTATTCGTTAGGAAATTGCTACATCATTTTGTCACGCTCATACATTAACCAGGCCGTAATTACGAAATAGGTTATCCTTTCAAACCAACCTCCGTTTATTTCTCACTAATTTTATTATTGTTATCGTAGTTTTTACTATGTGGTAATAATTTTTTTTTATGCCCATAGCAATTTTTATAGTAGAATCCCTAATAGACATTCTTTAACACTATGTTACTGGCATGTAATTTAAAGAGACATTTAAAAAATGCTCAGTCGCACCGTTTTTACAGCTGTATGTAATAAAAACAAATATATTTGTGTTATTACGTATGCAGAGGTGAGTCACAGTGAATGCGTTTATGTTATGTGAACAAGTTCGAAATAATAGGTACCCTGCATATTAATGAGACGTCGCTGGATATAGTTAATATTATCATTTAAAGAAAAGAATAGGTAAGCACCTCTTTAGAATAACTAATGATTTTCATTCACTGCTAAAATTAAAATCACAATTCAGCTATTTGAGATTTAGTGGAGATTTTGTTATGTAAGTAGAAAAAGTAATGTTGTACCGGTGAATAAATATGTAAATATTCGCTTGGAAACCATATTACATGATTGTATTGTTTCACGCAGCGTCACTGCGTAAATACATATGTACCTCCCCACAAAACAATGTTATCTTCGGTATTTTCGTACATAATACTGCCTACGGGAATGCAGACTGTACACAAATGAATATTATATGAATATTGTCAATCGCTTTGTTTGTGCTAATAAATAATTATATATGAAAACTGAAATGGGATTTGTATTGGAATCTGAAATATCTACATGTCTCGCTTTACAACAATGTACTAATTTTATTGTTGAAACCGTTTAAAATTGTATATCTATTACATTCGTTGTGATTGAGACGCAGTGTTAGGTTGTTTGAAATCTTTTCTTATGCTCTAATTTTTATCTTTTCCACTTTTTGTTTGTTCGAGCCGATATTTTGCCACGTTTGTCAAGTGTAGGGCATAGACTTCACACATCTTATAAATAACGTTGTGGCGAACACTAAGTTTTGTGGGATTCCTCGGGTTTTTCTTAAGTTTGTTTTTTTAAATATACTTCAATATTATAGGTATATAGTTGCATACATGTACTGTTAATATTATGGTCCACGGCATACGTGCCTTTTTCATGTCGATCGCTATATTACTTGTGTTTCTTAGTGTTTACTTAGCCATCATTTGTTTCCTATTAAGATAGTGCTTTAAGTCTTCATAAAACATCCTTCAAATTACGAAGCACTACAACATCTGTATCCGTTTACATACCTTAATGCTGTTCTTCCTTTAGGTTATCAGTAATGGAGGCTTAAGGTACGCTTGACTTTATGACTAAACTTGTCACCGCGTAATCTGTTAGACGAAGATCTAATACCTTAGATTTGCACCTACACACATTTACCATAGAGATACATAAAAATTATGCGTTGTGTTATGTACCCTGTAGTGACTCTTCCTATCCTTTTTCTGTATGGTCTGTTCATTTATAGAAACACAAAAACATTTTGTTTTACTTGTGCATTTACATAAGTATCCCACTTTATGTAATGATATTATATAAGTTTACATAACGAGTAAAACTATTAGAACTTATCACGGAACTAAAATTAAACGACTTATCTATTTACCCTTTTTTAAAATAGGTCTGTTGTTTAATTCTCCTTTATTACTTTTCAATAATGATATGGTTTAAATAATACGTTTCAAACGTCGCTGTTATAGGTACGTCCAGCGAATACGATTGAAAAGGGATTTTAACGGTCCTGTGTTATAAATTCTGTGTGGGTAAGTCGTTACTTACCGTTGACCGTTACAATTAACGGTCTATAGGTTTATCTATCTACTTCAGTGAACTAATACATACAGCTCGATTCACAATGTTGTGATTCTTGTGTATCATCGTCCACAATACTCATGCCTGCGGTCTCACTTGCATTCACGTGGAAACGTGATATTGTTCCGCAGTAAAATGGAACTGATGTCTTTAAAATGAGTTCGTTCATTTTCGTTATTAGCCATGAAGAGAGAAATACGTAGTAGACAAAAATGACCAAACCTGTATGTTCAATAAATGTTTCTAATTTCCAAATTTTTTTTTGTTACTGTTTCGTTATTAGTAAAAATAGCGTTTCTAATATATTTATAGAGATCATATAAAGAGGTCGGAGCTATGTAGTTGATATGGTGTTTACAGATAGCAACAGATAAGTTATGTTAAGTCAAGGATTTTTTTTAAGTTTCCATACATTCCGAAAGGTATATTTTGCAGTTCGCCCCTATTAATATCAGTATAAGGGAGGTTTCTCGTCTATTGGTTCTTATGAAACACATTCCTCGCTACGTATCCTCGCACATCTCTGGTGGAAACGCAGCCTTAGAGTACCGGAACCTTGTCGAACCAGAATTTTTCCAACTACTATTTGACTTAGGTATATCCAATGACAGTGGCAGTCAGTGCATTTTATCTCGTTGTTTGTTTCCCTAATTATAAATCCAAAGAACCGGTTACCACTCAAAGACAACAAATCCGACCATCACACCGAACTAAAATATTGCTGATACTAAACACTGATTGGATGACTTCATTCGGTGATTATTTTTTTGTATTTATTACATTTCATTATCAATCGTCAAAGTTGTTATGACTCACGTGATAAAAATTCGTCGGAACAAAACTAGTTGCAGATTATCGTCAACGATTGATTGTATATCGGCTACGAGTAACATTTTTCTAATACAGGTTTGATGTCGGTTTACAAGTGATTAGTACCGGATATATTTATACATTTTGCTAATTGCCACAAGAATATCGCTTATGAAAATATCAGGGCATGACAACTATTAGCGTATACATAATAATAACTGGAAATATCTAGAAAAATTGAAGTAACACTATCGGACTATCCGACCGTTTTCGATTGTTGTATGTAATCTTTATTATCGTTGTGAAATGATTCGTATACGCTAATTAGATAAGATGCACGGACTAAATTAGGGAAAACAATAATATTGAACCTATGCTATCATAGTTCGTATCATATGAAATCGATCACGTCTTGGTCGACTAATAAATTCGAGAAAGTGGTAAGGTAAAACAGGATATTGATGAGTCACTACCGTCGCGGCTTGACTTGAGCGTGCGCAGGTAACGTCTACAATGTGAATGCGTGAATGCCGCAACAGTACATTTAGTTATGTAGGTGATAAGAAGCCACGTGAAATACGGATGAATCATACGCTCCAACCCTATAAACGTACACAAGAAACAAAGGTTTCAAAATACGTGAGAAATATATTTATTCTTTGTTTTAATGAAGCATTTATTGAGCGCACGTGTTGTGCGTGCATTGATAAAATCTTTTTCTTAGTAAAAACTGCTTGTAACGTTTTCACTTATTTCATGCTATTGCCAATCGGAACAAAACAAATGAGAGTGCAAGCTAAAGATGAATGAATGAAAAGTGATAGCTGCATTCCATCACAGTTTGATAGAGGCATGCATCATTAACGAAGCGATACAATATTAATGTGATAGTGATACAATATAATACATATTACACGATAATACACGATACGATATATGTATATACATATTTATAATCAGAGGCTCATTTCTAACGTATTTAGCTAGTTTTTTTCTTAAAGCATCAAAATGGTAATTTCGTTTGTCTTAAAACAAATTGTCTACTTACCTATTTATAAAATGTATTTATCGACATGTAAATCAAACTAATTATTGCGTACTCTAGATTAAGCCAAAGTAAACACTGTTATTTATCGGTAGTTGATAATGTTATAAATTTCAATCATTCTTTCGTTATCTAGCGTTATGCAAGCGTGCCGGCATGATTGTTATCATTCGTGACACAACGTTCAATAGTTGCATATAAAAAGAAGCTTCACTTACTATGTACAAACAAACGCGACCACTGAAGCAATTTCATTTGTGAATGAAACCACTCATTCGTTTAGTCATAACCCGCTTGAAACATGCACGATAGACGCATATGCATAAAACTTATGATTCAACTTAACTGTAAAACAAAATTATACATGCGGTGTTTTGTGTGTTTGTGTGTTATACCTTAATAGGAATTTGAATAGTTACTCATCAGAGTTTGTAACAAAGAAGAGAGATAGGCATAAGAAGTGTAAGTTTTATTCGCTTTTTAGAATCTACTTATAGTCTAGTTAGTACATACGAATTTTAGGAGAGAGTTTAGGAGAATTAATTTTATTAACGAGTATTAATATCCATCTCAACAGAGAGGTATGTTGAATGTATGGTGGATCGCTAATATATTGTATTTGTTAATGAAGTTGTGATGTATCGTGGTTTTATTTGTCCTTAACTTATTGGTAAATTTGTTATATTCTAATTTTTACCATATATTCTAAGTATCACAGAGGCAAATGATAAAACAGCTGTAGGTCAGCGACCTTGTATGCAAACCGCATTTTATCGTGAATTTATTGTGGTGTAGGTACCGCTACGCGATAATCCCGATTCCACCGATGAATAAGATCCGCTTACTCATGATTTTAGTCAACGTTTACATCGTTTCTAATCTGTGTTCGTACAACTGTTATTTAAGAAACGTTCCTACTTTAATTTCAATTTGTAACAAGAAATTGTCCTTTATAAATTAGTAGTCAGAAGCTAACAATTAATATTCAACTAGAAAATTAATGATCAAGATACTTTGTGTAATTTTACCTAATTGTGTAATTTCCTCATGTCATTATAATTATTTTATTTTCTGCCATTATTATTATTATGAATCGTTAATTATTGCTCTTTATGTAAAGAGCTGTAGCAGGCACAAGGACTGCTGGAATAAGATTGAATTATATTAGTGGCAGTTAATTTACTATTTGTTGTTGATAGATCTGTAAGTTAGTAAGTATTAAATGGACATAGGACGTCGTGCAGTCCTCTTAATAAGTGCCCATCGGCTACGGCGGATAGTGATTTTCATATGTATGTATATTACAATAATGTGAAGTGTAACATTAATTAAATAAATGCGCAGCTATGTGTGCAAATATTTAATGTGGGCGTTTAACTGTGGCACATGGAATTAATTTGCAATCAACAGATATTAATAAAATCCAATATTTCGCGATAAACATTCTATTCAAATAGTTATCTCTATAACAATGTTTTAAATATCAAACAATACGATATTGGCTCTTCAAATAAAATATCATACATTATGTACATATATTTTATTCTCTTAATTATTTATTCGACACCGATTTTACTAAGCGAGTCCGTCGCTGACATTGAGAGGTCGTTGACTCATCTCTACGACAGAATTATCGGAGTGTCTCCCTTCCCTTAGTAGGGTTTTTTTACAAAGATCTTGTCGGTGCATGTAGTTTCAGTTCAAGCGTTCAATTAAATGCATGAACTAAAGTTTCTATACTGATTTTCAGGGGTTATACCTTAGCTACTGATTAGTTGGAATACGTAGATACATTGCAGGCATAATCACATAAAAGCTAACTAATCTCGGTACTGTTATTATCTTTTATTATTTTTTGTCTACAATAACCCAATGTTGTCAAAATCCAGTGAATATTGTGAGTTTTGAATATAATGCTTCATACATCATTTTTTAGTCGACCAATTGCGTCCATAACTTGATAAGTTTGAAATTATTCGAACGTTAACCATGAAGTTGCAGTAAATATAACACATCCCTGGTAAATGGTGATATGTATCCATCAACGTTCAGCATCTATTCTTGTTTTAAAATGTAGGTCAACCGGCATAGCATAATATTGTTTCTTTTATGTTTACTTTCACTCTGGAACCAATATTTTTATTTGCTCTCTACACACTACCGTTTTGTTTACGACGATAAGGCCGCCGCTACTTCTCATTTGACTGACAGCAAGATATGCGAAGGAAGGTGAAGACACACTTGATATTATCCAGTATTGGAATTGTTAAGTTGGAACGATATGGCGATATAATCGGTGTCTCATCAGTGCTGTGCATGAGGCGGATGCGAAGGTCTGTGGGTGGAGAGCCCCCGTCGCTCGCCCCGCTCTGCTCGCCATTCTAATTAGCCATTGTGGTCGCCGGTTAAAGTTTGCGATCGGCCGGCCGGCAGGCAGGCACGGCCGCCGGCAGCCAGTCACGCCACAACCGCCGCGAGACCGACACGCGCCGTGAGCGCCCGGATCTCACCCACACACGCGACGCGGTCTGACAGTAGCGATGATAAGTGATTGACAGTGCTCCCGATTGATAACAACAAACTGCACTCTTTGATAGCTAAATCATGCGGATCCCAGCGAAGGATACGCTTTATACACGGTGCTAAAGTCCTATTAGTTGGCGCAACGCAAGGTAAAACCATTATGCTCGATTCGCATACTTCTAAAACTGGCACCATTGTGCGACAACCGGTGGATACTTACTACAAATCCTCGCTGCAACTACATAATGCAGATGCCATTTTTGGGTAGGTTCCATTATGTCTGTTAAACGTGTTGCAATTAGTCGAGCTACTTTTACTGACAAACTAATTACGTTGACCGTCCATAGGTAACACACTGAGTTGATAATTTTCCTTGTCGTTATTATTGAATTCCAACATTTGTCCAAGTCAGAGTTGGACATGAAAGTAATGTAATTTACAATGTTGCATACCCCGTTGTTAGTGTTCAGTTTTAATTGGTATTATCCACTCATTAAAATCTACCACCTTTCGAAACTTCGAGCTTATTACACTTACAATAATCAATCATACATTCGTATTATGATCTAACGTTGATATGTAGTCCCGGTTGAATCTTAAGTATTATAATTACACGACCGGAGTAATGAAGTTAATGATACTAAATATCAAATTAATTTATCGTTAATAAAAACTTAAGATAAATATACTGAGACACAAGTGTAATACGAAGAAAGAAACATTCTTGTGTCGCGATATTAATATGGAAATATATGCCGAGCTAAGAACCTGATAGATAAAAGTTTATGCGTCCATCAAACGAAAACATTGCGAGCACCGGTTTTATTATTTTATAACTTTATTCAGAACTGTTCATTATAAGGCCACGTTATTATGTGATTGGCATTTCGCTGTACCTAGAAGTATCTGATTATATAATGCATCTAGCCTTAGAGCATCCATAGACAATAGAGCGCTGCTGTGTTTAACTCTACCATACGTTTGATTTCGCATGCTTACTGAAATTGTTATTTACATACATATGTATAGTAAGGAATATATTAAAATAACTTATTAAATGCCTTTATCTTAAATATGCAGTGACTAAAGAAAAAACATTAGTTCCGCTGCAAGTAAAGGCTAATCTCCATAGTTTACAGAGATCGAAATTACATAATATTGTTATTTTTGTTATTCTGTGGTTCACTAGGACTCTATGGCTGGAGTCTGTACAATTCTCGGAATCGTTCTATTCTTGTTCGCAATCCAAGAATCTCGCCGTCTCGTTTTGTCACGCGTAAAACTATTGTGCATGCAGAACTGACCTTCGGCAATAATGTCCCTTGATCAAGCATGCAGCGATTATCGTGGCGCATCTAGCGCTAACATGCACTATTGAAGTACTTATTATAATGATTTCAACGGTGCATGGAAAATTAACCTTAACGCCCGCTAACTCAGGCTGTATGCTAGAAATCGAACATGCGTGCCGGGAACGCGCGAAGAATTGTTACACGTGAAAGCTATACCACGAAATGGACTGGGTTTACATGAGCTGATTAGATACAGCCTGATTTATCTGTGTCCAGTGATTTAAAACGTTTCTTTTCATACTCATTGAATACGTAAATGGATAACACGGTATCGTATAAATTTACGTCTAGTTCCCACTTAGACACCCATGGAAATGCACTTTTAACTATACAGTATAAGGTCTGACAGAATATAATTAACTCTTCTAGACGTACCGAGTACACTGTTATTCATAGCATATATGTCATTGACTTTGGATAGATATTGACGTGTTTTTGATGTTGGATAGGTCAAAGGGCGATTTCATGTAGCTTGCTTTTACTGGCTTCTAAGTCGCGGGTCGTTTCAGGATGAATTATAAAAAAAAATCTAAAACTGTATCGTGTAGGAATCGAACCTACGATATCCGGTTTATCAGGCAGGGTCTCTAACTACTAGACTAAGAGGCTAACATATTTGTGTGATGAGCACGACTGTTTGTTCTACGTCTACATGTAAAATTAGCTAAATATGTATTTAGAAATTTACATGTTTATTATGCAGTTTATCATTTATCAGGTCAACATAGTACCGGGGTCTGCCCAGTTTTGAATCAGATAGATATGTGTGAAGATATTTCTAATTTGTTGTTATTATTATTATCTTACGGTGCCACGTATTTTGTAAATTCACAATAATCACCAATATCAGTGCGAGTCATCAAAATCAACCGGTATGTTTAATAGAATGTATTACACACGTTTGTTTCAGTTAAGTATCTATTTCACTTATCAACTTTACTGACATGTATTCTGACAGTATTGTTATCTATAATGCGATATTAGATAACACTTATGAATATGTCTCGATGTTTCTGAATTGAGAAGCCTAAGGCTAGACCATAAATTAAGCATTATAAATATGTCTATTCAATTACATACAAAAAAAAAGAAGTTCAATACAAATTCAGAATTACTGAAATTAATTAGAACGCAAGGATTTTTCTAATATTAGAAGTTATTCGGGAATACCCGTGTATTATATGTATTATATTAAACAAAATTATTCGATTTAAATGTATTAGTTCGAATCGGTGGTGCACGAAAAGTTCTTCTAACTGTGGTTGTTTTGGTGTTGCAATATAAAAAAAGTCTATCATAAATTATCATATTTGTAACATTAAGATCAGTATTCATATTAACGGTCAATAGATGCGTCATGATCGGAACGAACCATCGGTATCTACATCGATGACTAATAGTCATTTAAGATTAATTTAAATATTTTGTGATACGACAGTTTCAGAATTAAATGAACAGTGATTACGAACCGCAATCAACTTATCAGTCAGTGCTGATATAATGAATGAATGTGTCAGTTGGGTCAAGTGACATCTGCTCTCTTAGAGTACAGTGAGCCTGTCAAATTAACTAATAGGAACTTAACATACCGATTACTAAATACACGATTTAATTCACTTAATCATACTGCAACTCACAGTCATGAGCGGCGGCAGTGACGTGGCCCTTTCGGATCACTGTTCTTACTTATGTAATATCTGTGGAACTGTGACGACATTTCTGCGAACCGTGACTCACTGTGATGCCACAATTGACCTGTTATGTTACCGGATCGCTTGTTTTTTCGCTTTGACAAGTATTACTCATCATTCATGTCAGGATAGCTGCGGACTTATCAATGAAATCATTATGTAATCATCCCGTTAGTAGACAGACGACGCTACGTGAATAAAGCGTCGTTAGACATCACCTGTAGAATACTTTACTATTAAACTTATTCCCTTATGTGGTTACTTGTAAAAAGTGTTATTAAATTGTTTAGTGCATATAATGATTAAAATGAAATAACGAAAATTAACGTAAATATGTAGTTAAGCTATTATGCTAAATATCTTATCGTTAAATAATTTATAAAATGAGCCATGATTATAGTCACATTCCAAAATTAATGTGTTAGCAAACTTTATCAAGTTTGATGTAGAGTAGATCCGATGACGCCGATTCGGACGTGGTGCCGCGTGTGTATGACATCAGCAACATCCACGTAATCGCGCGTCATACCCAATCTTCAACGGATTCTCTGACATGCAATCATCGCGATGTCATTCTCAATTAACATATTAAACTACCTACCGCTCGCGCTCACCGTCGAGATTGCTCTAATCGAGACGCCTCTGGTAGGGAGCTACTTCTTTATCGGCACGACTAATCACTTTAAATTTGTTTACAAATAAATGATTGATTGTGGATGACGTGAGCTCACGATTCTTCTCTTTGTTAAATTATACCTTATTGATCATTGGTCCATTATAGTCGATGAATGCTGACTGACATATTTTGATTGCGTCGGTGTGTCCAAATAGTGTCGGAGGAGATTCCAGTCTCTGTAGGCGGCGCCATCAATATGCGTCGTGCAAGTTTTCGCGTCCAACACTCGAGCGTGAGCCGTGTTGCTGATTGATAGCGTGGCCGGGGTCTCCGATGACTCACAAATAGATATTACATTACGCTACCAATGGTTCCTTTGACCCTATTCAACGGTTTCACTCAGTGCAGCAGATTGTCCTTGCGCTGAATTCTAATCACTTATAAGTTATTAGAAAAAAAACAATAAGCCTATTGTTGTATTGGTATGAAGGTTATTTTCATTCTACATTAATGGTCTTCGCCCATAATGATGCTCTATTAATGATGAGATTGTCTTTCATCAGTGTAATGATGTTTGGCTCTGAGTTGTGCCATCTCATCATTATCATTAACATCATACACTATTTCAAGGGCTATCAAAATTGCCCTTGAAATAACACGTATAGCCCGGCCACATGAACGGTTTTGTTGCCCATACAAACCGGTGTTCTCAGTTAAGAGAGTGCGAATGGAAGGTGAGATGGTAGCTCACGCATACCCGAAAACGCGGCTAGTGTAAATGTTGAAATAATTATAAAGGATTGGATGACCACTGTTTCGTATTTCGTCCTTTACTCCATTTTGACAGTGCACTTTTAACTGCATAACAATGACAGCATGCAACTCAACCATGCAACTGAGCCTATGGGTTTATGCCTATTTGTAGCACAAAAGCATGCTATTTCGAGTTTTCTTGGATACAGAAAAAGCATGCTGGTCACCATGCTTTTAGTAGCATGTTTATCTGTACCTACCTCTATTATTTTTATGAGATATGATTGAAGACGTTGTAGACTACGATTGCTTTTTGGTTTTTCGTTGGTTTGGTTCATGCCATTTCAGTTAGTTCCTTATACTTCATCTGCTCATGCTTTATATTATATTTATAAATAGTGAGGTAGAAATTTTAAGGTGGTTTTCTTTGCAGATACCCGAATTCAGTTTGGATGGCAACAGCAGTCTAAAGCACAACGGCAGCGCCAAAGATCTGGCCTCCGTCATGGAGAACCTGAGGAAGAGCAGCGCGGTGTCCCGCCAGAACCAGACACAGGTCACCAGCTCTTCCACGCAACAGGTTTTTAAATTATTATTAGTTCGTTCGATAAGGTTTTTTCCTACTGATATTGTGTATGTTACCTACTTGAATTATTTTGAGTAGATCTTATAGCAAAAATCGTAGGCGTAGTAAAATAATCCCATAATGGACATCCCCGGATCAATTCAGCTACTTATAGACGGATAAAGCTACACCCACACTGAATTTCTCAGACAACATAATAGACGAATACAACAAAGAAAAATATAATGAAAGAAGATAGTAATCAGTTTTTTATAAGTCCCAATGTCGTAATGATACTCATTTAACGTGAAAAAACTATCTATACGAAGACAGACAGGTTTTTATTGTTGATCCTTACTGGGTGGCGGTTGATTCATGCTTGTTTTTTTATTGTATTAGATATTGTCTGCAATGCTCGGGGTATTCATGGAAGTACTAGTTAGTGTTTAAATATAGATCGCAGGTTATTTCGGCATCGGCCTCGGCCGGTTCATAAAATGGGCAGTTTATTTTGAATTCAACGAGCACAGATTTCGGGAAAGTAAATAAAATGACGCGCTTGCCCCTCGAAGCTCGAACGCACCGTGGATGGATATACCTATTGTTGAACCGCTCGGAAAAATCAGCCGTCGCCCGTCGTCGAGGCCACCGGAATCCGTAATTATTTTCGAAGCGGCGCGATTTTAGCATGTCTTTGTCTTGAAATTAGTACAACTAGACACTCTGTGATGCAATTAGATGTCTGCCGTTTCAAATTAGGGTCTATCTACCCAAATTTGTATTCGACTTGAGCTATATCCACGAATGGTACATACAGAGTTCTTCATGAATGTCAAATTTTTCTCACGATGCCCACTTTTAAATATACAATGTAAAACATTATACATGCGTGGTGTCGAGTCGAAAAATGAAATGTTTAACAACACACTTTGGTTATCATGTTTTAAATTCTTTTGTTTTCCATTATCTTTAAATTAACGTAAGTACCTAAGCGATTCTTTAGCAATTGGATTGTTATTTGTATTGCTCAAGAATTGTTAACAGTGCTGTAGTGGACGGATTGAATTATATAAATGTTTTCAAATGTTGCTCTACGAAAAGGTTTCATTTAAAATACATTATCATGTTTCTAAACAAATTGTAAAATTCTTTCGAGCTCGCGCACGAATCATTGCGTCGGCGTGGAGCCAAAAGCATCGTAAATCGTAACGTAGGACACAAAACATTATGAAATTACTATATCGCCCTTTTAATATGACAACGTTAAAAAATGTGCTTACATTCTTCGCCACCCGTGGCACCTATGTATTCATTGATATATAGCCACATACCTTAGACTAAACTCTTAGAACTAACTACAGTATGTACATTGTGTCTACAAATTAATTACTATTAAAATGCATGATTTTCATTATTTCTATTTTGTATCATTTATTTGTAATGAACTGTTTATAAAATATACAAACTATGTATTAATAATCAATTTTTATTGACTAAAATACTGTTTAATCTTCAATTAAAAATATACGAAAGTTGTTAATGATTTAAAATAATCGTCGCGTTTGTGTCTCAAAACTATAAATTATAAATCTACCTAAGAATATTAAGGTCACAATATCAATACGCGAGCGGATATATGTAATTGAGAGCCGACTCGTGTGTACACAGCGATGAGAAAAACTGACTGTGTACGCAATTCTTGCGTTAGTTTGTAAATCGTCGTTTTCCATTGTTTGGTCCGTAAAATGGGATATTGTGTTTAGAATAAGATCACCGCTGACATGATTACTTCACAATACACATAGATCTTGGCACGGAATTAGGAGTCTCTATTCTAATCTGATTGTACCTTGTAGTTTACTCACTGAAAACGGAACTTGGTTATGTAAACTCCGTGAGAATTAATGGTAACTGTTGTGTCTGATTTGAATTTATTGTACGATCTATCATAAAGCATGTGGTGTTTTGTCATTAGAGTTACAGCATTACTGTGGGCACGGCTATAGCGAATCGCAATAAACCCGTTACTTATAAATTACAACAGCCACAATATACTCGCATAGTTCCTGGCGTATTGCCAAGAGCAACGCGACAACCGACGACGTAGGATCGCCTCGTGCACTCTTGTTTATTCGCAACTCGCTCTGTGTTGTTCCATTACGAGATCATGTTGCGCTGAACATTTACGAGTAAAATCGGCCTACTTCGCGGCTAGATACGTACATACATATGTAGTTACAGTAGTGGTCAGAAGCATTTAAATATTTTAATTATTCAAAAAAAGAACAACAAAAATTAACAGTAACTACCGAATTAATTAAAATTAATATAATTAATTTATAATTAATAATGATTATGTAATGAATAATGGGATATTACTAATATCGAATTGGCTCTGTGGATTTGGAATCTGTTTCTTCATTCAATTGGCGCTTGATGTGTCGTTGTCCTATTAAAGCCAGCGTACACATTTCAAGACAAACACTCCTCCGCCTACCTATGTTATGTAATTCCGCATAAACTATGATTAAGTTAAGCCAGAAGTTGAACCTGACCGCCCAGAGACTAATTTCTAAACCACTAGGCAATCAGTGCCTCCTTTGCTTTTAAACTTGACGAAATTTGAGACTATAAATACATAATAGGTACATATATATACATATATATCACAAATGCAAACCTTCGATTGGGAATAGTTTCTATATACAAATATAACGGACCTGTTACTGTTAACAATTTTCAAATAACTTTATTAGTATACGCCTACATAAATATGTAAGTGAAACTCAAATTGGAACTACCGATGCTGTATGGTGCTAATATTTAGCGTATACGTGAATAGCTTCATTTTTTTCAACATAAGTACATACGTGATCACTGTCACCCGCGTACTAACTCAAGGGCGATAACGTTTTGCACCCAACATAAAACACTGATAAGCTGAAGCTGGCCGGATTTCAGAAAGTTAACATAATTTCCTTTTACCGGTCAGAAATGTATTAACTAACTGAGTGAATATTTGATTTACACTTATTATTTACATGTTTTGCGTTGACAGTTTACGTTAGTCCACTTATTAATTAGAATGTATTATTTATTAGAAGCTGTGTGGTTACTCTAACAGAGGGTCTGCCTAAATTGGGATCATGGGGCCATGCATGAAGTTGTCCCAAGATTTATAAAATATGTTATTAATGGGTGCATCTCAGTCATTGGCACACTTTAATCATCTTGGGATGACGTTCATTAAAATGTAAAATAAACGGCGCTGTTAACATCACGGCACAGTGTGTCTTGCGTGCATCTCTTGTGCAACGTAGTAGTGACTCACTCAGGTAGAAGATCTCCTCGAATTGAGATTTTATCCAACTATTCTAGTACAAGTGGAGTAAATATTATATGACGTGCTATAAAGATGCAGCCTGATAATGATCCGATATGATATGTATCTTCGAAGAAATTGCACAATTATTAATGGTGTGGCGTATTAGTCTTTCACAACACTTACAACATCGTTTTACCATTTTATCGGGTGTACATTTGTATGTCTGTGTGATTTATATGCGGATAGTGATATCGACAAAACCCTTCTCTTTATCGACCCACACTGTCTCATCATGTCAATTCTGTCAGCAGAATACGACATCGATATTGGAACATTTGCAACTGTACCCATTGGTCACGGGGTTCAAGGTCATCAGCTGCATGGCGCCCACGCCAGCTGAATCACCAGTCTTCCTTCTGAAGCACGCTACCCAGTGCCAAAAATAACAGTCGTACATTATTCTTTTAATACGTTTTCCATTATCATACGTGTTATTATTACACCGTGCGAAACCGACATTAGGTAAAAATAATTTTGAGAAAAAAAAAGAGTAAAACTATGCCAAGTGAAAAGAAATAACTTTGCTACAATTTACGTGCAGGGTGATGAATAGTAAATATCGAACTTATTTAATAATGGGATTCATTGTGTTGTCTAAATTTTATATTTATAAATAACTTTTTTATTTTTGTACCTCCCTATTTCTGTTTCGTTTCGACATAGCCCCGACTATATAGGTACTTCACCCGCAAGAGCGCCAAGACGTGACGCCCGCACGTAGACTTCGGTAGCATTGGCACTGAACCCGCAGTCCTTGTCGAGATAACGACTGTGGACGACGAACTGTAACATCAGACTCGACGTCTGTTAAGTTGCCCATATAATATTTTACGAAACGACGCGACAGTGTTTCCTTCTTAACAAGTAACAGATATCCGTGGTGAAGCAAAGGTCAATATCTTGTTTACGGCGCGCGATGCACGCACTATAATACACAAATTACTACATCGCTAGCGAAACAATATTTACTTGCAGCTAGTACCTACGGGGCAAACATTGTAAATTCAAGTCGGTGAGTTGTAAAGTCTATGTTAATTTCAGATGGTATCCAGTACGACTTCGAGCAGCGCTGCGACCAGCCAACGAATGCAGAGCTCCTCGCAACGCCTCCAGCACGTGACAGCCTCCGAAATGAAAGCCAGCTCCATGAAATCAGATCTCTCAGAATTGAAAAGTTCAATATCTGAAATGAAAACATTAAGCAGCTCCGCTGCTTTAAACTTCGGGCAAAGGTAATTTTTGTTTTTTTTTCTATTCCAATTTATATAATTGTTGTAACATATGTTTTGTCAATAAGTATTAGAGATAACACCGACGCTTGCTCACCTGAACGACCTTGGCCGTAAGCCAATTTCCACAAGTTGGCTTTACCACTCTCTGTTTGCAGTTTCATGCCGTGAAACAATAGAAACAACACGGCTCCCGCGAGACCAGTTTTAAATCTTTACGCGAAAAATAGTAGTTTCAATTATCAAGGAATTACATTACTTGTGATTTATCTATATATTCGTTCATTGTACGTTAGTGATCAAGAACTGCCAATCATATAAAATTGGTTTTCGCGTGTTATTACAGACTGAGAAGCTCAATGGAGAATATAGTTAACCAAGATGAGATGGGCGAGAGGCATATTACCGACATCCGTGATCTCGGCGAAATCGGTGATATTGGAGATATGAGTGACATGAGTGAATTAGCTGGCGATGGCCCCTTGGTAACTTTCCCAGAATCCGATACGCCGCCGCCCGAAAAACCGTGTCTCCTTGCAACCAACACCGGCTCGATGGGAACAAATAATGCCAATGAGTTGAAATACAGTGCAGCTAGAATGACATCGGCTAGTTCGACTCGTGTTGTTACCGACGGTTACAGTACATCCAAGTCCGCGGCGAACAGTGCCAGAATGCGCCGACTGCAGCACGGCGACATGCAATATGCAGAGCACAGCGCCGCCGGGGCGTCGCACAGACTGCTACAAGCGGAAGGACTCACTGCAGAACAAAACGAAGCTTACCTTCAAGTGAGTAAAAACTGAAACGACTCGTTTAGTTTTTCAGTTGACTTCTTTTTTATTACAATTATTCGCTCGACAGATTCGGAAAGTTTGCAGAATTCTATTGTGCACGAATAGTTTTAGTATTATTTGAAAAACTGGGAATAGTATCTCGAACGTCGCCTAACAAAATTTACCGTCTCGACTTCGGCATTCCGGCGGAGCCATAAAGGCGCGCCGAAGGACGCGACCTCGCGTGACCGAACGCGATCGATATCCTCGAATGACGACGCAGCGGCAGCGCCGCCCAATAGTTTAGTACAGAACGACTACTTGTGACGACAACATCTGAGATTGACCAATGTGTTAAAAAAGATAGATAGGTGTTTGTAAAAATGGCCGGCCGTATAGTCACTTGGGCGGCCCGGGTGCTGCGTCGCGGAGGTTCACCCGGAGCGGTGAGGTCATTTATCTACGAGCGCTTATCGTTACGTTAACCGAACCATGCTTGTCTCAGTCAGTGTTTGAGCGTCGCGCGCGCGAGCACACGCGGAAGTTAATTATTGCGCATGCGCACTCCGGTACACGAATAGTTGACTTAAATATAGACGCGGAATGTCGGCTAGTGGGGGTTCGGCCCCGTGGCCAATACACAGAGGCGTCCTGTCGCGTTTCACCCCGAAACCGCAAAATCCCTCGGTGAGAGTTCGATTTTCCGGAAAACTAGGAAAATACATCCCCGAAACCTTCTAACAACATGACGTCTGTACACAAACTTTAAAATTACCACCGAAAGCCCACGGGTTGCTCGCTATTGGCCTATATCCAATAGCAACGATCCAGCGTACAATTTGAGTCGTGACGCGCTGTAGTTTTCAGTATAAAAGTAGTTTCAGTCCCGAGACGAGCATGTACCGTTCTCATTCGAACTAGAAACCATGTCTTCCAAGCGACGATCGAGACCTAAATTGCGTATCATTATACCTGTAACTAAAACAAGTTTATTTTTCTTATAATAAAAACGTTGTATTATTAAAATACGTGGTGATAAATTTAAAGATTTCGTAACATGAAATCGGAAATTTCCAGATCAAAATGTCTATAAAAATTTCTCAACAAAAGTGTATCTGTGCGCAGTGACGTGTTTATTTATGGAATATTTACGGTTTTAGGAGCATCGATCGCTCAAGGCAGGAGAAGTGAGTGCGCAAGAAGCAAACAACATGTTATCGTCCAGTTCTCGGCTGCAAACCGAAGCGTTCAGTGCCGAGAAGAAGGCGATGGCGTCCGCACAAGCCAGACAAACTGTTACCTCGAGCGGCATGTTCAGTCATAAGGAACACTCCAGCGTAGCGCAGTCGAATATGACAATATCCCACAAGAATCTTTCCTCACAATCCACTCTACTATCGTCACAGGTGAGTCTATTGACATGTTCATTAAATTATCTTAAAACAAATACGCTTTGCGGATGTCACACGTTGATCTACAGTGTTTTCTGTACTTTAACATTTTATTACTTTATTAATTAGGTTGCTACATTTTCTTATCGGTAGCTAGAATTTTGACACACGATAATATAAGCGCCAAACATACTAGTATGACAAGTACATGTTAATTACAAGAGGTACCTTTTGACGTAGGTGTGATTTAGCAGGAATTATTTTTTTAATAAATTTAATTGACATTTCAGATGAGTCATATGCTGAACGGGAGCGTTAAACCTGGCGATGAAGATCTGTCAAATTTAACATTCGAAGATTTAGATAAGCTAACTACAAATTCAAATCAAAGGGACGTCGATCTCGCCATACAGAAATATTCATATAGGATGAACGCGTTTATCGCATCTATAAAGAACAATCAGATAGATATGAAAAATGCTTGCGTACACTTCAACCAACTCAATGAAATGTTGAGAAGAGCGTGGGCGGTCCCCACGCATGGGCACGAGTTAGGATACTCCTTGTGCAACACGTTACGGACGTCCGGCGGTTTGGATATCTTGATGGCAAACTGTCTGGAATCCAGCAATCCGGACCTGCAGTTCTCATCCGCCAAGCTTCTCGAACAATGCCTGACGAACGAGAATAGAGCACACGTAGTACAAAACGGACTGGAAAAGGTAGTCAACGTTGCGTGCGTTTGCACAAAACATGCGAACTCTGTCGACCATTCAAGGATCGGCACTGGGATATTGGAACACTTGTTCAAACACAGCGAAGGCACGTGTAGCGATGTTATAAAACTGGGAGGTTTAGATGCAGTGTTATTCGAATGCAGGAAAAATGACATTGAAACATTAAGGCACTGTGCCACCGCCCTCGCTAATTTATCGCTTTATGGTGGCGCCGAAAATCAGGAAGCCATGATAAAAAGGAAGGTCCCTATGTGGTTGTTCCCCTTAGCGTTCCATAACGACGACAACATTAAGTATTATGCGTGTTTAGCTATTGCGGTTTTAGTGGCGAATAAAGAGATCGAAGCGGCCGTCCTCAAGTCGGGCACTCTCGATCTGGTGGAACCGTTCGTCACATCTCACAATCCGTCCGAATTCGCTCGGTCCAATCTTGCTCATGCTCACGGTCAAAGCAAAAACTGGCTACAAAGGCTAGTTCCCGTATTGAGTTCGAAGAGGGAGGAAGCAAGAAACTTAGCCGCATTCCATTTCTGCATGGAGGCCGGGATAAAAAAACAACAAGGCAACACGGAAATATTTAGAGAAATCGGCGCAATTGAATCATTAAAGAAAGTGGCCAGTTGTCCGAATGCCGTGGCCTCGAAGTACGCGGCGCAAGCATTACGTCTTATCGGGGAAGAAGTGCCGCACAAACTGTCGCAACAAGTTCCGTTGTGGTCCATAGAGGACGTACGGGAGTGGGTGAAACAAATCGGTTTCTCGGAATACGCGAACAACTTTTTCGAGAGTCGAGTGGACGGCGATTTGCTGCTGCAGATAACTGAAGATAACCTCAAGGAAGATATCGGCTTACAAAATGGAATCAAAAGAAAACGGTAATTAATATCAAAATAGCGATTTGGATTTTCGAATGGAATATTCAAATTACCGTCCACGTACTTTATGTAGCAAATAATATTAATATACATTTAACCATTACAGATTCACTCGAGAGCTACAACAACTAAAGAAGATGGCCGATTACAGCTCGCGCGACACGGGCAGTCTGAACGAATTTTTGCAAAGTATCGGCCCGGAGTACACGATATACACTTATTCCATGCTGAATGCGGGAGTCGATAAGGAATCCATCCGTAGACTGAGCGACGAGCAGTTGGAGACCGAATGTCGGATAGTCAACAGTATACACCGACTGAGGATTTTGAACGCCATCCGAGGTAAGCGTCATTAATCATTGTGATAACCTCCTCTGAACGTACGTTTTAGATAACACATAGCGTGCCTAATTAGCCCAATTTTAGCGCATAGTGGAGCGTTGTTGTTGACTTGTGAATTAAACGAAACTCATGCTATACCTTACGATACTAATTTTGTTAGTTACTATTCAGATTTCATAGAAGGAATTCGTCGATATCTCGTCCTTGTAACATTGTTAATTGCTTGTACCTAATACTTGAATACTTTGAAATTTGTTTCTTTTTTTAAATATCCCAATATGGTTTTATAATTTATCTATGTAATATGGCATAAATATTGTTGCTAAGAAATACTCTTAAAATAATAGCGAAGAAACGCGAAGAAAGAAAAACCTTGTCCGAAAAGTAAAATAAATGCAATAGTTATAGATATAAAATTAATTGAAAATACTCTAAATCTATATTACAATGTAAAATTACAGAAATTCATAATTTTAAGTTTCTAAATTCAATTTTGTATAATGGGAAGTAGAGCATGCTGAGAATGTTTCGTTTAATACCGACTGAAAAGAATTGATTAACATGACGTAGTACATTTTACAACCATTATAAAAACGATTCGGCCGGCATCTGTTGACGATAATAATTTTTAATGTAAACCCGTAGGACGATGAAAGGAAGCGTAATCCGCTCTCCCTAAATGCTTTACTGAAATATCCAACTTTATGATTAATCTTCAACTCTTAGAGCCAAAGCGAATGCTATACGTACTCGTAGATCTTTATATCGGATTTATTGCGTCGCGATATAAATATCAACTAGTTTACGGTCGTAAGCATTTTTATTAAGCACCGCAGCTTCGCCCGCGTGGAAATCAATATTTTCCCGTTCTTGCAACATTTGTCATTGCAGCGCCACTCCTATTAGTCGGAGCGTGATGTTAAGGCCTATAAGCCTTACTCAACGAATGGACTATTCAACACAAAAGTATTTTTTTCAATTCGAACCAGTACTTCCTGAGATTAGCGCGTTCTACCAAACAAGCTTCAGCTTTATAATGTTAGTATAGATTCGGCCGACTAACGGTATAAAAATATTTTTCCAGCTTTCGAAAGCACACTGCTCAGTAAAGGTGAAGAGAATATGGAGAAGAATTTGGACGTGTTCGTGAGTTACCGGCGCTCGAACGGCTCGCAGCTGGCCAGCCTGCTGAAGGTCCATCTACATCTGAAAGGATTCTCGGTGTTCATCGACGTGGAGCGGCTGGAGGCGGGCAAGTTCGACAACAACCTGTTGCAGAGCATCCGCCAGGCGAAGCACTTCTTGCTGGTGCTGACGCCCAACGCCCTCGACCGATGCAAACACGACTCCGAACAGAAGGATTGGGTACATCGGGTCAGTTCGATAAGTACAAATTACAAACGTATTTCTTGCATGTATTGTGCATCACGTGCTTAGTTTCACGTCATTTCACGTTCTTAGTATAAAATACATCTCGGTCCCCGTAACGAGCTTAGCGAAGTATAAGTTTTTTTGAATAAAATCTGCGATCCGTAGATTTAATCGCTGTACTTTAGGTTTCATAATGTGCTGAAAGTGATTGAGTATATATCAGTAGAACGCCGTAAAAGATTGTCTCGTCGATTGTAGACTTATAATTAATGTTCAAAGAACTTGCATGTATAATGAGATATTATACGTAAATCTAATATGTGTTGTTTTACAGGAGATAGTAGCAGCACTGCAATCGAAATGCAACATCGTACCCATCATCGATAACTTCGAGTGGCCCGAGCCCGAGGAGCTGCCGGAGGACATGCGCGCCGTGTGCCACTTCAACGGCGTGCGCTGGATCCACGACTACCAAGACGCGTGCGTCGAGAAACTCGAGAGGTACAACCGGAATCCTTCACGAGAGACATTCAATAGATAAATGATCCATTGTAAAATTGCATACACAAAATAAGAAAGAAAAATGTGCCAAGCAGTGGCTCGTGTAAAGTTCAAGATCATTTAAAAACCTTTCAATTAATTATGTATATATGAATATGCTCTTGATTTCCCATTAACATAACTAACCAGACTCTGGAACGATCCCAAATACGTCAACTTGTCTAACACTAAATAGTCGATGCTCACGATACAAAATCTCTCTAGTGTGAGCATCACAGAAACTAATAATTTGTATAACTGTTTCGGTAAATAAATTTATGATTTAATAATCAAGATGTTTTTATGTATATACTTATGTAAACGAAGTGCGTAACACCTCATTTAATTTTTCTGTGTGCTTGTTTGAATTTGAATTTATGGAACGCTCTGCTATATTGATTGACATTCCGTCAATAGGATAAAAGTATGCAGCCGATGTTGTATAAGAGAGAATTGTATTATATAATTAGAATATTTATTTAATAGGAAATAGTGAAGCAATAGCTTTAAATGTTGTTTCTCTTTTCAGAGCAACACATTTCCAATAATATCTAAGGATATTTAAAAAACCCATTATACTTATTTTAATACGTGTGCACAATTTCGCAGTTTCCTTCGCGGGAAGTCTAATCTAGCGACGCGGCTGGAGGGCTCGCTGCGCGGCCGCGACGTGCCGACGCCGGGCACGGCCGCCATCGGCCGCGGCCCGCCCAGCTACCAGCGCATGGCCTCGTGCGAGAGCCGCGCCAGCGACAAGGCGGATTGACTAGAGCCATTACACACCCTGCCGCCAGTTAGGTACGTATTCGTGCTCGCCCTACAACCAGTACTAAAAGAACCGCCAGAAACAAACAGTGTTAACAATACGGTTTTCCGGCCGACTATATACTATTCCGATTGTTTAAGTAGGTGGATAAGACTGGCGTGGACGTTACCGGACCTAACTTGATCTTGACATGAACTTGTCTTCCATTCACTTTCTAAAATCTACCAAATTTGTCGAATTTTCACCAACCTACAGTATGTAAGCGTAAAAATGTTTATGCTAAATTGTAATAATGCTTGTAATAACTGTAAATAATCCGTTGCAGGCCACGAAGAAGCCGCCACTCATCCGTAGAAAAAGCTTCACCAGCGATCACACAAAGCTGTGACCAACTGTCCAGTAGTAGCAGCACATCGAAAGCGAACTCCCCCGCTAAAAATCTGTACAGTCTACCCGAAAGATTGTCCGAAAGTAGCGACAACATAGACTGTAAAGAAATCCAAGAAACTTCACGTAGATGTCGCAGTTGCGAGGGCATGTTGGACGCAGACGAACAAACGCAATCGCGATATTCTCTACGCACGCCTTTAGACGCCGCCACACAGACCAAAAGGAAGAAGAACTTTATGGATAGATGTGTGAACAAAGTGAGACTCTGTTGACAGTTGGTGCAAAATCACTTTGAAAGAGATCCAACGGAATAAAAAACAAGTGCTTGCAGAGTGTGTAATATTGACTGTTATTGGACTTGTCGCATTTTATGTGAATCTTATATAAATGTACAAATGTGCGCATAATCATGTAAATATTTTGTGCATGCTTATATTTAAAAATATATGTTTGTGGTGAATATACCAATAATTGATAATCTAAAAATATGTAATCTCAATGAGTGCATGTGAAAGATTTTAATACTGAGAGATGACAAGTGTTTGTTACCCGGCCCTGTTGCAAGAACATGGCTCGAGGTGGCGATGATGACTAAGACAGTTTGCTATTCGTTGTAGTGTGGCAAATTGCTTTCATTTGTTCTGTACCCTGCTATATATCCACCTTATTATATGAAGTATCTCTCTCTTTCTCTCTCTCTTCACTCTCTATAGAATTTATTATGAAAATTTATTGATGAATTTTATTTTAGTTTCTTGCCAATAAAGTATTTGTAAAATACAAAATTCATACAAAATTATAATTTGCAATGTGATAGCTTAGATCTTTTAAATGAATGAATTTTAAATTGACTCGAAATATTGACTTATCGCTAGTTATTTATTTACTCGGTAATGAGTTATTGAAATTATCTTGTACCTTTTACTGCTAGTTGTACAAAATTTTACCTTAGATTTAGTCATTCACACATAGGTTAACCATAATTTTATCATTTCTAGAAATATATATTTATGTACTAGCCTAACCATGAAATAAATGGTATTATTAAAATGCACTTTTGTTACTACTTTTCCCTATCAATGCATTCCTTTGCATTTTCCAATTAGCCTACAGTTTACACTGATTCTTAACTTGAGATATCTGCTGATAAGATTAAGCAGCGGCTGATCAAGAGTTCTGACCGCCCTAGGCTAATAATGTGTGTTACGGTCGGCAACAGTAGTATATTACTT
>DWGJ01000082.1:0-46836 GCA_018246895.1 Aspitha aspitha aspitha | reverse complement strand
CAAAGACTCCATTGTGTGTAGATTTTCTATGTCCATCTCTAAATCAAAATCATAATTAGCAACCAGTATCAAAATCATTATTTTGATGCAAATATTATTCAAATTATCCATATACAATCATCATATCATCTATTTCATTATAAATGTAACAAATTCTAAGGCATTGCCTATAAAGAGAGAAAAAAAAACTATGATTCAAGTTCATAATTCCTAATTCAACTATCGTTCGTTATCTCAGTAGTTGCCGCATCTATCTCTTAACATAGTTGTAGATTCTGTTTCCTCTGTCGAACCCTCCTCATGCGAATCGGTCAGGCTCCCTCGAGTACAAGTAAACCAAGGATGTACTTTATCCAGTGCAATCACCGCCTCATACTCTCCATTGTGTTCCCGAGCCAAGGGTGCATCCCGGACCACATATTTATCTTTATCCAGAACCCCGACAATCCTATGGGGACCTTGTAATTTCGCAAGCAACTTCTTAGACTGTCCATCACCACCACCTATTTCCCTTCCAATTCTTACCAAGTCGCCTACCCGACACTTCCTACCAACTTTTCTATTTTTGTGGAATCTTTCCTTATCTTATCTGATTATATAGGCAACACAGCCATTCACCTACTCCCCAACGTTTTCCAAACAATTTCTATCTTCGGCGCCAAGTCCATTACCCGCCCCAAGGCCATCCACTATGGAATCACAATTTGTGTTTTCTAACATTCCCACGCCAAAGAAATCACCTTCGTTTAGCGAGCAAGCTCCATTTAACAATTGTCCCTCTCGAAACTTGACCTCTGTACTACCCAAATTCAGTGCCAATTAACTACCTATTCTCCTCATCGATTCCCTAACATAAATTTTTATTGCACTATTTGTGTCTACAGTTACCAGTATCATATTAATGGAGCTAACACCAACGTCCGAATCAACAAATAAGTTAACTTTTTTACAATTGACTATTTTAGAACCACTCAAAAAAAATCAGGTTTCTGTTGGAAGACTAAATGTTCTCCAGTTTTAACCACAGTTATACCAGCTTGCTCGGTGAAAGTATGTCCCAGCAGAATCACATATATGAGCAATTCATCTGATCGGCACTTCGACAGATGTTGAGACAGATTGAACTTGAATCTGTATACTGTATCTGTATACTTGATATAGTTTCGCCCTACCCATAGGCTGTACAACTGAATTACCAAAATCTCTTAGCGTCAGCACATCGTCAGCATTACAAGGAACATTCAAATAGAAATAAAGATAGACTGCATGCAACATCCTCAAACACAAAAACTTATCAACGCACAGTGTATGTTGCATGGGACATAAAATCTATATCTATATCTATACCAATACATAAAACTGAAGAGTTTGTTTGTGTTTGTTTGAACGCGCTAATCTCAGGAACTACTGATTCGATTTGTCAAACTACTTTTGTTTAGATAGTACATCTATCGAGGGTGGCTATAGGCTATATAACATCACGCTATGACTAATAGGAGTGGAGCAGTTATGGTAAATGTCGCAGAAACGGGGAAAATGTTTCTGCTTTGAGAGCTTTTCTTGCGTACGCTGCGTAAACCAGCAGAGATAGACCAAAGTAATGTACTAGAGAATTGTAGATCTACAAAGATACTACAGAAAAGTCTGCGACAGCATATATCTATCTCCTATGGTTAACTCACAATCACTACTTTTATGTCCAAAATTTCAATTTAAAATATTACATTATTTTCGAAGCTATTTTCTTCTGTTCAGTTTTAATCCTTATCTAAATTAATGCGTTCATTGGCTTCGCCGTTTAATATAGATCAAAATTGTCTCTTACACTATATGAATCGGATAAATACTTTAGAAGATATTATAAATTTAAGCAACCGAAAAAATATTATCTCCGCGGGCGAGCGGTCTTTTCATGACATGCCGGGCCGCCGCGCCGTCTGTCCGCGTCACGCCCCTTTTCTCTCTGTTTCTCTGGACTAATCTCCGGAACGGCTAAATGAACTTTGATGGGAGTTTCACTGGAAGATAGAGGAGGTTGTGGAGCATGTATAGAATTCGGTGGAGTCCGCATTTACCCGGGAAAAACTTGGTGACACATTGATTTCAAGGCGGGCGAAGCCGCGGCAACAGCTAGTATACATATAAAAATATACAATCACATCTTTGACCACTTCTTTCAGTTAAAATAAATATCGGAAAACAATATTTTTATTGAAAACATTGTAAGTTACTGGCAGTTCTATCATACAATATCTTTCAATCTATATCTTGTATGAAAACCATATTTTTTGGTAATGGAAATGCAATCTTTGATCTCATAGACAACTTATATATTCTGTGACCTTTAATCAAATCAAATAATAACATAACCCTCTCCTTACAGTCCAGTAAAAATAATATCAATTTTCTTTTTGATAGATATATTTTTCACAAAAATAAAACAATACATATTATTTTAAGCCTTTAACAGCTGGTGTGTGGCTCAACCCAACATCCAGGCATATAATATAATTTTATGAGTATTCCTGAGGGCAATGGAAGAGTGAATTCAAAAGATGTCTCGGTTTCTTTACAGTCACACTATATATTTCTTCTCACCCAAAGTTTGTATTTCACTCGGCAGTCAGTCTGAAATATACCTACTATAATAATTAGATAGTACCTAACTTGACTAAACACACTCTTAACACAATACTAAACTTAATATTTTGAACTTATTTTAATTTTTGATTTATTATTTTGATTCCAACAAAAACAAACTTCCCATTAAAATCAGATTATATTTGATCATTATAAAGTAAGACATAAGCGATAAAAAAAGTTAATTTGTAAAATTAATGCAGTTAATACGTAAGTTATTGGACTTCCCATAGAAATATCGCTTGCCGTTTACGGTGGTACAAGGGGTCATCATTTAAAAAAATATCGATGTGACTACATGGAAGTAGGTCATGAATACTACTGCATTCTATCAGGCTGGTTAATTTTTTTAAAACATGCATACACTTGCCTAGTCCATTGCTAATGAAATTGGTTTTACTACTAAATTCATTACAAACACTTGTTTACTTATCTTATCAATGTAAAAAAAGGAAAAGTTCACCTAAGTCCAGGTGATATATTTGCCTTAAATAATTATCATATCTGAAACAGATACAGGATCAAAATCACCTACAAACTTCTGAGTATAATTGCAGAACGCTTGTTGTCGTGTTTGCTACTACCATACTATCTCTCAAATTTAAAAACATCCTTGTCATCCTCATATTGTCGGCTTATTTCTATTTGGGTAGTTCTACATTAAAAATCCCATTCTTCACTTAATATCTAAGCAAGATATACAAGCATACTTTTTTCACATGAAAAATTCTTATTAATTATTATTTTGATGCAATACTTTCACGAGCGGTCGCGACTAGTTAAATTCAAACTTAATTTCATTAATTATTATTCTACTGTTCAATTCAATTTACAGACAACAGTAGAACAAATAATAAAGTATATAAATATTCTCACATAAAATCCTAGTTTTGAATGCCTAGAGACAACTTTATAACGGACCTTATTCTAAATTTCGCCAACAAGCTCAAGTCTAAGCTCTCTCTGATATGACTAATATTTTGGACATCTGCCAAAGAAGCAAATATGTACTTTTTTATGCTCAATATGTGAAGATTAAGTATTTTTCTACTGTTATTTGCTTGATATGGCCAGCGTATAGTCTAGATAAAATTAGGTCGATTATGGTTTGGATATAGGCAATAATAGGCGACAGTAATACCTAAATATGTAGAAAAATTGAACGTGCGCCATTATCAGTGAGAACCTCTGACTGTCTATTTGTAAGCCCTAAGCCAATTAGAAGTAGATATAATTATATATACATATTAAACTAATTAGTGATGGCTACTACCCAATACTCTATTACACAGTAAACACCATTGCACACTTTTCAAATAAACATTAAGTAAGTCTTACTCGTATATACAAAAATTCTTCTCATTATGGTAAAAACTTTTGTTGGATGGCGCATTCGTGCAAGAATTACAGAATCTCATTCCAGTGATATTCTTGTAACAAAAATATGCTAGTACATATTGCCAACAAAAGTAACGTCTTTTTTCTTTCTTTAACCGTTATTTGCATGTGTTCTAGTGTGATGGCCGCCATTTCATGATTAAAATTTGAGGCATCTTTTCAGTGCACAAGATGCAGATGTTACGGCTTACGTCGAGATATTTCCTTCATCCGTCTTTTAAATAATAAGCACGTATGTTCTTTGTCACAGACAAACGTTTGTTTTTTCTCAAGATAACAATTAAACTACATTCTGCACTAGGAAGTATTTTTTCACGTCAAATATGTTGCTTGTAGTAAAGTCGCATACTTTGTAATAAGCTGTAGATAATTAATCGTAATTAATATTAACTAAGTTATTATACAATTTATTGTTTTCTCGTAAATAACCTTTTTCTATATTTTTCTATTGGTAATTTGTATAATCCTTTCGCAACTGGATTACACATAGTTGAAATGAAAATATCGTAACTAAAATATTCATGTACAAAAGAGAAACAAATACCCTTAATTCATGCAACACCATTTCAATGTTAATATCATTAACCAATTAGTTAAAAGCTGTCTCTATCGTGGTTGGGTAACCCCGAAACTAATTTGCCTCATCGGCTCGTATAAACTAATTATTCGAATGTTGATTAATAGGAAATACTTTTAGTACAGTAAATATAACATCGAACCAACCGTTAAATTTGGGGTGCAATTTTCTTTTACTCTTAATAAAACACAGCACAATTAATTTAAATTCTACTTTTTGGAGCTCGGGGCGGCATACCTCGAGCGCTATTCTGAAATTAAGATGCGATTGTTTTTATAAGTCTCTCGTAAAGTATAGGGATTATGAAACTTTGTGCATGGTTTTATTTGATCATAATATTTATTATCTACGACTTTTAATAAAACCCTTTTTTTGTAACTCTTCTAGTTATAAAGTTATAAACAATAAAAGATTGGAAACTGAGGTCTTTTATATTAACGATGAATGTATTTAACAATATTCATAACTCAGATGGCTGTAATCTGGTCGTACAGAAGAATAGAAAACGAAAGATTAAGCGTGAGTTTACGTTACAACTGGAACGACTTTGTTATTGATATACGAATTTCTAAATGGAATCCGTTTAACCAATTTATTCCAAACCTAAGGTATTGTTTACAAGCACTCGAATGTATCTGATCACCGCCTTTGCCGCATCATTAATTGTATCCCTTGATGAATAGGTCTTTGCAAACTACAAAACGGTTTGTTTCGTGTATGGACCACACACACCATTACAGCTTGGCAGGTGAAAGAGGTTCCTAATTTTGAACTTCAAAACTATTGTTTATGTGTGCTAAAAAGAATTTCACAAAAAAATGTTTATAAATAGATACCTAAATGCAATCTCAATGATGTCTTAAATACTAAGTGATTTATGCTTCTTTAATAATGAATACTGCAACTATACCTACTGTATTAAAAATATAATTAAGATAAAATTATAAACACCAAACTTTCGTTATATGTACAAGTTCAGAGTAGGCTCTAATAGAGCTCAGTGAAGCGGAGATCATAGAATAAGCGAACAACGATTGAACCGCTAAACCTGAGATACAAAATATAAATCGAAGTTAAATTGGAATATCCGCGTCCTCATAGAATTGGTCCAAGTATAGACGTAGGTCTCGACGTCTATTATTAGATTACGGCTGTTTATTTCTATCGGTCATTTCAAACTTTTAAAAATATATTTACATAGTGGAAAACCTATACATATTTGACTGTAAACCCTTAACTGTAAAATTGTAATGTTTTAAGCTCTAAGTTTTTCATATAACATGGTAATAGGTAATTTTATAGCAATACAATAAAATTCGTTTCATTAGTAAACGATTATTGTATGTCTACGAGTCTAATTGTTTAAAGAGATTGCGATCCCCTTAAATAACAAAAGCGACTCTCAGGTTGAGAACTATGTATTAGAGCGATTCAAGGCGTGCCATCGTTTTGTTCGAAGTTTCACTTGCAGTTACAAAATTTGTGGCAAATACTCAGAAGAAATAATGTTCGATTCGGTATTTTATATTATTTTTCTTCATCTCAACGCCCGACCCATTTTTTGGCACACTGTCACCATGCCAATCCTGTCGTGTTGGATAACTGGCGGCACAGATATCTTTATGACGAATCCAAATATTTATCTTACTTGTGATTGGGTACTTATGTTTGTCTTATAAAGTGTATGATAGCGTCACACCGATCCTGATATAATATACAAATGTTATACAAAAAACTCAAGGAATATCTCGTGTGGACGCAATACAACAATATAAACACAGGTATGTATATTATGTGCATTGTGGTTGTAAGGAAAATATATTTATTATTTAGCAAATATGGAGACGAAAGCGAAAGAACCCCAACTCACTTTATTGAATTACAAAACAAGCACGTTCTTAGATTATGTGGCGGTGCGTAGACTCAGTCACAAATAACACAATTCTGAAAGAGTTCTGCTAGAAATGTCATATTATCCCACCTTCAATTGCTAAATACTTACACGTCTCGTGTTTCAGATCTCTGCATATGTCACGCTTTAAATTGTTCTGTGTGGAGAGAAAGCTTGTTAACCAAATCGAGAGATCAATCACGTTCACTCTACAAATATAACAGTGAATTATTGAACTCGGTATTTCATTGTATCCGACTATAATTGAGTTTTGTAAATTCTGCATAAAATATTTGCGAAAATTTTGAATTATATTTTGCACGTAATATTCTGTAAGAAAATAAATACCTTACTCTTATAACGCGATCGATATTCATTATGCTTTTTCACCGAACTTCATTAACAATCCTACTTCTACAGTTTCTACAGTCATTCAAAACTTGGCAGAAGTTTATATCCAAAGCTCCCCTTTGTCAGTACCATATCTTCTTTTATTAACCTAATTTCCTCTAAGCAACAATGAGGCGGCGTTAGCTACCTGCATTACTACACAACGCACGTTTAGCTTTTCATTTCCACATACATGCCACATGTACGTGTTCCATATTGCGAGTAGCGTTTATGTGTTGAGGACTTGTCCCTTCGTATTTCCGCTACAAATTAATTAGCAGTACAAGGTGCGTTCGAATGAAGAGTAGAACTCCAAATTAGAACTTACCTGTTACTTCAGTCGCACCAAAAGCCCTAATTGAATACATTTCTATGTTACAATAACCACGACACATACTAGTTAGAAGACGTGTACCCTTTTGGTGTCAGTATTTAAAATTATAGGTACTGACAGGGTATGTCAGAAAAATTCCTACAGGCAACGCAACAGGCATAATGTAGTTTATTTCACGTTATAATGTAACCGACTGCATATTAATTTATGCAGCTGCCGACCAGCACGCAATCGCCATCTGTTGAATTAGAATTTGTATGCACTAGTTAGTGAAAATTACATTTGCATAGCTTAAACAATGTACAAGTATGCAACATGTAAATATTTTTAAATATAGCTACAATGGATATATTTATGTATATAAGGTATCTAAATATGCTAGTATTAAATACCTGTGTGTAGAACACGAAGCAAAAAATGAGCGTGTTTTCGTTCACTGAGGTCGTTACACTTAGAACCGTTCAACCTTGTCGGAGGCCTTTAGGGCGACTTAATAGTTAATACTTACGAAAGGCGGGTTGGTAAGTAATCCGTATCGCCCCTACTCGTACCGATGCAGATTCTGAACGAACTCCAGATCTCGTCCAGTTGCCGGGACCAGTAGGTACTCGTACATATGTAAAAGTCAAATGTTGATAACATAATAACCAAGCATTAAATAAGTTGAACACTAATCATTGCAATTCAGTTGAAATAATTACTTTTTGTTATTTAAGAAACAATAGGTAGTGTAAGTACAGGTTTTTCATCTCATATTAAATGCAATATCTAATCTCAAATAGCACTCAAGTATTATTTTAAGCACGTAGCCAGTTCACCTATGACGGCTTTCAAACTGGAATATAGCAATACGTAGACTCTCGTCTTGTCTTCGGAAAATAAACAAAACAGGCTATATTTGTTATACCTAATAACTATAACAACTGTAACATAAAACAGCTATATCGAACTACATAGAAAGGCGTCTCTTTGTTCACGACAGTGTTTTTTAACTGTTGTCAGTGGCACTAAAAGTTATTCAATATGAAAACGAAAAAAGGGCGAAATTTAACGGAAATGCATCGTGAAGTAAACTTTTTCACAGATTTCTGGAATGGAGCGGAACTCTCCATTCTTTCTATTTTCCCTTTTGACCAGTTTTGTTGTTGTGTAAAGTTTGACAGCTATTTCATTACTTTTAGCTAGCACAAAAAGTTTAATTCCGAACCATACGAAAAGTTCGGAAGTTTCCAATGTTAACAGAATATGCAGTAAAACGGTATTCTTAGAAACCTACATATTTTCTACTATACTCTTGACTTCTATTATTTAGTTTTAAATTTTGTATCTGCAATATGAAAGTCTTATATTATCATTGAATATTGTAGGTATTTTATAACATTTATTTAATAAAATTACGGAGTAAACTCCAATTAAAAAAACTGATGGAAAAAATGCGAAAGGCAAATATGAATATTTGTAACTATTCAAGTTAGGGTAATCATGTGTAACTTTATAATAATCACAAAAATATGCATCTTTCTCAGTATTTTTATTTATGCACATATTCCGTAACAATGTACCAGTGAACTTTAGTAGTACGCGTAGCTCCGTAGCTCGTAGCGCCAATCGAACGCCATACGGCTCTGACGTCACGCGCGATGTGATACCCAATTTCTATAACAACGACGAAGCGAATCCGAACATCAGAATTTGTAAACTATACACCTGCTACAAATAATACTACGAAGGTTCTGTTATTATTACACGGCAACGAGTTTTGCCAAACAAATTTATTGCACAAGTTACTATGATGGACTTTGTTTTCGTAGCAACAGTTTACACGAGTACGCCTACAATATTGTTATTATTATTATATAATCACGCCAGGTCCTAAATTCCATGAACTCTTGAGTTGTACATATTGTTAGTCATTATTACTATGCCAACAATAATTACTTATAAATTTAAGTTATATCATAAAAGATCACGTAGTACTACGGAACAGATACGAGTAAGTTGGGATTATTGGGATTAGGATTATTTGGGTAGCATCGAGAAATGACAAAATACATTGAAATCACACATTTTACGAAAAACGGAATGTTTTTAAGTATTTCGTTATGCATCCATTTATAATTCAACTCAGTCCACGTAGTTTAAGTTAACATTTATTAATAGTTACATTTCATTAACGCCCAGATAATTGATGGCATCTGTAAATAATTAGACTTTGAGCCGTTACCGGACCGGGAATTGGCCTGTAAATCAACAGGGATATCGAACTAATTGCAATGCCTGATATAGATAAGGAAATGACAATTATTTATTTTGTTAAACCGGTTAATTTTTGTCTTTGACAGGCTATAATCATTACTTTATATTTAAATATAATGATATTGTGCTAGTATGGTGTAAGGGCTAGTCCGACAAGTGAAAAGTCTACGTATAAAGAATATAGTACGCAAAAGTCTTGTTCGCCATTTTTATGTAAAGATATACATATATTCCATATTTTTGATACTTTAATTACGAATTCGAATTAAAAGTTATTTGAAAGAAAATCTTTATATACTGCTCGTACTTTATCGCATGCCAATAAAGTAAACCGGCCGACAAACCACACTTATTGTAAATATTCTGTACAAAGGATAACTGTTTTAAATCAATATTAAAATGTATAATTTGCGAAACGAAGACAAACTGTGAAATAACTGAGAGTTTAATTAGAAATTATGGTAATTTGTAGGCGAATAATTGTTTTTGTCCTTAACCCTATAAAAGAGAATAAATCAGACGAAATGGAGAATCGATCGATACCGTTCGCCCGAATATCCTGTTTGAAATAAAAGGATGATCCGGATGTGGATTAAAGAACAAAGGAAGTTAATATGCTGTGGCTCGAAGAATTCGATATCGTACATACATACATATATCGTATTGCATCGAGCTCTTTACAAATACACGAAGCGTGAAGATACCATAAGGAACTTAATGTTAGCGCTTAATATAACCACTTATACTCCTAGTAGAGATTTCACATTGCTAATTCGAAACAGCATGCGCACCTGACTAGTACTGAGCGGCATTATGCCATCGACGTTATATTACGATCAGTAGGCAATTATTATGTATATTATATTACAGTTATTGAATGAATAAATAATAAGATATCAAAACATCACTTTTTACGTTTTATAACATCGAATCCTGTATCTATATACATACTTATATATAAAATATTCAACATACCTATAGCCCGAAATATAAAACAATTTCTATATAGGTACAACATAGGTACTCGTAAATACGAATCTAAGCTGCCTCGGAATGTCAGCACTTCGTAGAATTGGTTCAAATATGGCTAAGCTTGCGTCGGCCACTAAATTTTAGTTGTTGCGGCTTAGCTACCCATTCGAAGATTAAGCGGTACCTATTGTATAGATAGCATCTATATGTGTGAAAATACAAAATAACAACGCCTTCATACTATTGATGAATGTACTATTTATTAAAAGGAGCACTATTTGTTCATGCTAAACAATGGTATAAAGATAAGAATTCAGAATGCATCCCGTACATAATAACAAAGGTAACGAAAAGAAAACAAAATACCCAATACACAGATGTTGTAATAATTCTTCTTGTAATATGCAATACGTTTACCGCCAAGAAACATGCCCGAGCAGAAAGCCCGATATTTACAAAATAAAATTTTCACCGTGAAATGAGTTTTTTAATCAAGACTAATAAGTTATAGTGACATTTTATTTTGAATGAAACAAAAATACTAAAAATATTGTGTAAAGTTTAATAAGGAAGTTTAATAAAGAACCATAAAAAAACAATAACAGGCTTCGCCTCGCCCAGCTTAATGACTGCTTGCGTAGGGCCGAGCATTCTTTTTGTGACGCTTTTTATATCATCTTCGGTTATCACTTTACTTCCCTGCGAATTACACGAGCGGTTCAAACTATGTACATTAAGGATCTGAAGATTGGATTGATGAAATTAGCGCAAGCTTTAAAAATGATATAGCTAATAGCAGGGATACCCAGTGAAAACTAATAATTTGCAATGCAATTAATACACATAGAAGAAATGCATTAGGAAGCAAAATCTGCGTCAAAAAGTAACTTGTTTACTGGTATACATTTCACGACTAATTGAAAACAATAAAAAAATTGCGGCCAAAATAATTTGCTTTATGTCCACAATTTCATCACATTTATAAAGAAGACCTCAAGGCATGTAAAATACGGTTAGACCTTCATAACTTGACATGTGAAATGTATGAACGGCACTTTATCTGTCGGTGGCAAAAAACCAGAAAAATTGTAACTGCTCCTGCGCAAATATAGATAAATCCTACGTAGTAATGCTAACAAAACATATGCATTTTTCGAGAAGTGTTTGAATGGATCGATTGTTTATTACGCCAATGTTTTCATAGAACTCTCTTGCTGCTTATTTGTTTGTATTGCGTTATGAATTGCACACACGGACGTTGGAAATTGCTCGCTGTGTTTACCTGCAATAAATAAAGGACTTTCCGTTTTCCTTTTCTGCAGTGAATATGCGTAAAATATAGTAAATACACGCTTGTATACAATCATATTAATTAAGTGGTAAGTTCATGTAAAAATTACAAACTCCACCATATTTTGTTCAGCAATGTATGTTTTGTTTATCATAAATGGGATAATGTATTATATTATAATATATTATATACATTCATTAATATATCGTATGAAATACTAACGTAAAAAAGTATAATTTAAAGTTCAAAGAATAGCTTACTGACATTGACGGCAAAAATTGCAATTTTTTCTCCCATTTTAGTTCCCGCATAGTGCTGTATCAAGTTTCTAACGCCACTTATTACAATTTATAATTCACGAAACATTTGTATTGAAATACATTTTATTTATTTCAATAACATTATATTTATTTACATAAATATGGTTTTTATGTATTGAAATTGAAAAACATGCTTTTATATTCAAGTAATTTACTTAATTTTCAAGTTTACCGTCTTAAACAGGTGCCTAATTTATCTTTATTTTGTAAATACCAGTATTATTTAATAGAAACATTTCACGTAAAACTTTGCCATAGCCCAATAATTAGCTATAGGCCACTCGAACATGTGAGAAGAAAACAATCATCATTCTAAATCTTAAATTTAAACGTAAGTCTTTTGTTCTAACCCCTCACATTGCTTCGCCCATTAATACATGTTGCAATCGCGCTCGTGTAGCGGCGTAGCGTGAAACGAACCGCCGTAGCGCGTGACGTCAGCGCCGAGCAACAATCAAATCGTATTAAAACGAGCTAACGCGAGAGATGGCAGGTTCATTAAACATTACACTATTACAAAGAGAACAAATGCTAAATATAAAATCTTACGTCACTGCTGTAAAATTCGTGCACACAAATTGATAAGTTAAAAGCAGTTTAAACGAGCAATAATTGACCGGCTACCGGTCGTACATCAAGGAGGAATACTAGAGAATCAAATTATAAAGCTTCTAGCGTTCGTTTGTAGATTTGTTTAAAGACTTCTTTGATAATGAAAAATGCACTGTTCGATACTATGTATTACGCTACTATTCAGCATGTACTCGTACATGTACATTTAGTGTAATATGAACCTTTCGTTCTCACTCTTTTTTTTAATATACAAGTAACTTTTAATTAACTATTCATCTCAAAAATTGCACATAGAAATAGTCATTCAGATAATACGGAGTAATTAGAACTCCTAAGGCTATCTGAGAAGTGGAAAGTACTTAAAGATATCAACGTATTTATCTTGCTACATATTAGGTATAACGTCAGACAGAATAACCATTATCGTCATTAGAGACAGAGTGTAACCGCTCGTAACGTGGAACCGAACGTCATAACGTATGACGTCAGCGCCAGGTAAAAATCAAAACCTATTATTACGATTCAGTGCCCGCGATATCACGTTCAATAAACATTTCAATAACGTACAAAGATAACAATGTGTCGTGTATTTCAATACTTATTGATTTTGAGACTATCCGATATTTTAAAATATTAACAACCGTACGTTGTATTGAATTGTTAGAAGTGTAGTCGTATAAAGAATTTAACGCTTTAAAATAGATACAGTAAAAACAATTTGAACACATTATGACATTGATGCACATACTTGATTTTATTATTTACACTGATTTGAAACAACCGTAAACTTACAGCATGCATGCCATTTTATAAATTGAAGAATGAATTAATTGTTGTGAACACCGCGTTCTTTTATAATGTCGCTCGCCAAAAATCTTAAAGTAGTTCAAAAAACGTCGGGATACCATTAAATAAATAAAAAAGCCGCCTTCAAAAACTTTTCATTGTTATTGGATTTTCCGGCCGAATACAACTACGAGTGCCAGATGCCTTCATCGACATATTAATATGTAAATCCCAGCATTACGTAAATAATATTTCGAAAGGTGACCGAACCTTCTGTATACCTACATACGATACATGAATTCAAAGGACAATTTCAACCTGCATTTTCCGCAAACAATTTATAATTGTCTATAGCGCTCTTTGTTTCCGTTGCAATAAACTTCCCATTCCAACTTAAATAAATCAACCGGACTTCTGGTAAATCGACTGTTATTCTCTTCGGATTTTACGACAAAGAAATTTAACAAATATGAAATTAATAAAAAGTAACTTTTGCCTAAAATTAGCAAGTTAAAGTGGCAGTGGGCAGGCCACATCGCTAGACGGACCGATGGGCGATGGGGGAGAAAGGTCGTCGAGTGGCGACGACGTCTCGGCAAAAGGAGCACAGGTCGCCCTCCTACCAGGTGGTCTGACGACCTGAAGAAGACAGCGGGAATCCGCTGGATTCTAAAGGCCCAGTACCGGACGGAGTGGCGCCCATTAAAGGAGGCCTATATCCAACAGTGGAATATTAAAGGCTGATGGATGGTTGGATGGATGACTCGCCCCGTGGGTAGCCAGCGTAAGGACGCGTAGCGAATATGCGATGCTCGTATCTGCTTGTTAAGTGAGCGACAACCTTTATACGCCGTGGAGCGAAGATTGCTAGCGGAAATACTTACATATATGATAGATACCTACATACAAAGGAAATTGATTCATGTATTGAAGATCGTGGAGGTAAACTCTTAGGTGCTTTTACCTAAGCTTTCACTTTTCATTTATAGGAGTAAAAGGGATAGCAAATGTATTAGCTTGTTACGTTACGTCATTGTAAGTACTTTAGTTCAGTAAGTTAGCGCTGTTGTCAGCCAGGATACAGAAAACCATGGTTGCGAAAATAAACAAAAAGATAACTTAAAAACACATTCAAATTCATCATTCACAAACTTCACATGCCGGAGAATCAAACCCGAAACGCTTTAGCGGCTAACAGCGAGACCAATACCAATAAATCACCGCATACCCATACATCAAAGTCTTTAACAAGAATGCTATTTAAACATTTATTTGTATATCTCAACCACGGGGCTGAAGAAGCTAATTCATCTCATACACGGACCACGCATTCCACGATAAGACTGTTTACTCCGATGAATGGAGATCTGGGAGATTGCGATCAGAGCACAGCGGCGGTGACCACAGTAGCTGCAAGTTCCCATTAATATATGGGATATTAATGGGAACTATTACACGTGACATCGCCATGGTGGCCGCGGGCGAAGCGATGGCTATCTACATAGCTCATTATATCGAGAAAGAACGGCAAACACAACCACATTTCACAGAGCTGACTGTAACAGCCGATGAACTGGTAAAGACTGGTAGAGAATGCCACTAGGCATTAAGTCCGCTCTTTGTATGACTTTTCGGTGTTACAAATAAGGTGTAAATAAATAAATAAAGTTTGTTTGGTTGAACGCGCTAATCTCAGGAACTACTGGTTCGAAGTGAAAAATTATTTTTGTGTTGAATAGTCCATTTCTTGAGGAAGGCTATAGGCTATATAATCACGCTATGACTAATAGGAGTGAAGCAGCAATGAAAAATGTTGGCAAAAACGGGAAAACTAGCACGCACGCAAAGAATAGACCTACACATGTTCATAACTCTAATCTTCTGCCTTGGAAAGGGAATCGAAGTCAGACGTCCGGATTAGCAGCCAAATTTACTAGCACCGGACCAGAAGATCAAATTCAATGTTATATGCTTGTATATCACGGTTAAATTCCAGGCTGTATTAAAGGTACAATCTTAAAACGTCGGATGTGTCGTGGCTGTTGTCTTTATTTATAAGACAGAAGGGCACATATCTGTAGTCCTATCGAACGAGTGTATTAATTACTCTTTAATACAAATTAACTTCCATTAGTTAAGTAACCTGTTATCGGTTATTGGACGAGGTCGTTAAACTCGTTTCGGATATAAATGAAGTTGTAGTTATCGTGAGTGGAATTTGATTTATTTCCCTTGAATTAAGGGCTTAATCTTCATGTCAAAGTTTAACATAATCGTAATGCAAATAAACTCCAATAAAAGTGAGAATGCTAGCTGAATTGACTCATACTGTTTAAATTTTCATTATGAAATAAACAGTCAGTTACAAATTCCATCAAATAACTTTGGTCTCTTAACATTTAGTTCAAATGGATTGCTCTAATTAATATCATTGCTATCAAAACTCCTCTCAGTTTGTGACATGGCGTCGTATGCAAATTGAGGCACGCCAGCCACTCGGTTAATTTAATTAACTAATGTCATACCAAATTGTGATCTATGACTGCGTAATGTAACACTGTGGATGTGTGTAATGATATATAGTTACATTTACCATAGCATGCAGTCGGTGTGCATTACGCTTGATTGTGTGGAACAGTCATATCGTAATAGTAACCCCATTTAGTTGCCACTCTGAGTATGTTGGAAATATGTGTACCTGTTATGTCATTTTATACGCTCGGTTTATCTGTTTCAGGGCAATTGTAAGTGAAGTTAGTCGGATAATAATAATTACTACAATGCCACACACGGCTTATCGTAGCCAAGCAATTGTATTCCCGGTTTGTGGTACCACTTTATAAACATAAATGCTATAGCTTATAATGCTAATTATGAAAGTTACTAACAGTCTTGAAAAAGGTAACAAACAAATGACTACATAACGTGCTTTGGGAAGGACGGCAGAACCCTACGGCATCCAGATGTAGACTAGACCAATGCACCTTAATTTCTATATTGGAATATATTAATAATACTTAATTATTTCTTGCGTATTGGATGTCATTAGAATTAATAAAGACACAAATTAGTTATAGGTAAGATTTTACATAAAGTTCTCCTAACAATATGGAAAACACATTTTGAAAAACACACAAGCCGGTACGTGTACAGTTCGTAGCGATACGACTAGCATATTTAACGGGACGGACAAACAAACTGAACATTTCCAACCGCCAGATGGCGATATAATAAAGTGTGAAAGCGACGAAATTCCACAATGCGTCAAATTTGCAACGAATGTTTAGAATGCAAATTGTACCGGGAAATGAGCCTCGTTTATAATTTAGCGGACAACCCTAGATCTAGCTGCCGCTATATTAATCTACACGTACTATAATTCAGCTGACAACCCTAGCATGTAGCACTTTTTGTTTGCTACTAGTATTTTGATAACATATTTGACACGGAACTAAAATCAGAAGCCACTTCGTACCAGGAGTTTAGAGATTCCCATTAGCTATACAAAACGAAATGACCTTGGAGACTCCTTGGGGAGAACTCCTCGACAACAATAGATTACATTCCATTACAATGTCTGTAGGGGCTATTATACCCCAAATAATCATATTATCCTACATACATGAACACTTATATTATATCAGCAAATGTTATTAAAGTGTAAAGTGCTCATAATCGTAGTTCCCAGTAGTTATCTTAATGTTCACGTCTCGGGGAAATTGAATTACTTATTATATTCCTTCTCAGCAAGACGTACCTAATGGCCAAGTTAGAAATGATAAGAACATTGCAATATCTACACTATTCGTATGTAAATAAGAATTAAAATATGTGATGTCAGATTGGTAACTCGCAACTAAGGGTCGATAGATGTAAACTTTCGAACACTATGTTTGTCTCAATCAAACGTAAGAGAGGGATGAAGCCGAATGACTGGAATGCATGAAGTTGTGCGTTCCAAATCAGTGCTAAAAATTAAAACGACTGGGCTGACTGAGTATTGAAATTTGTTTGTTAAGGGTAATCTCATAAACATGCGAATCGATTGTAACATTTCTTTAGTAATATAGATGATCTCTGATTAAAACCGGCTACGTTTTTGAAAACAAACAAAAGTAATCTGGAGATACAGGTATGTGTTATTGTTAGCGCGTCTATGTTTCACCACAATCAGAAGTGAGTGGTTATCTACAATTAAAAAGGAGTATTGCTGTGGTGATAATTTAATAAACTTTTTGTGGAGAACACAGGTGTGTTGATATAACACGAGATTATGCTAAACAAACTCAGTTTATTTTCAAGGTGATTAACAGTGTCAAGTTACAATTCGTGTATGCAAGAGGATTTTAATGCTTTACAACATATGTAGGTTAATCATTATTATTACTTACACACGAACACAATAATATATACTTATTGAAAGTTTAACTTTTGATTTAGTGATATTTAAGGTTTATTGTTGTTCTTTTTTCATTGGCTGCCATCTCGCCTGATGGTAAGCGATGATAAAACTAACGATGTAGCACGCTCGCCTAAGAAATAGTCATTAACTCTTGTTTCTAGTAAATGAAATTATATCGAAAATACTCTACAAGACACCCGAATTGAGTTTCAGGTCATGTTGTTGTTGAACACCCGCAAACGTAACGTAATCGGAGGCAATTAAAACGATTACCTAAATAAATCCGTTCTAGTTTCGAAAACGTTAATGACACCAATGCAAATTTACCAGCAAAATTGAGTTCACATCACGTATTTCATAGTACAAATATACAAACGATAAACACTGATGTGGATGTGTTTAAGGTCGTTGTATGAAGGCACTCCTGATTTCATGCAATTACTTTTGAAAATTTTCCCATCAGGAATCCAGAAACTTCCATCCGAAAACAATTACATCACGAATACAAAGCTTTATTACTCCTGTTACCGTATAAGGAAGGAACTTTTATTACTAGACATACAGTATTACACAGTCCACACTGTAGATGGCGCTACCGGTTTATCAAGTTCGATATTCGATACAGACAAATAATAACACTTATGGATGTCAACATTGGATACTTGCGCTGAAAAACTCATAAAATTGTACCAGTTGTGACCAAATCAACAAAACCTTAACTTTGCCTGGTTTTGATTAATTTCAGAAACTTGTTTTCACCAATCATGTCGTAAATAATAAAAGAAAGTAACAAGATTAAGTACAATTATACTCCTAATTATATTTGTTATGGAATAAGTTTGTGAAGATATCTCGCTGAATTCAAATAATACTTTAGGCTATAATGAAGCAAATTGAAACGTTTTGCCTCTTCAATAATTTTCTCATTAGCTGTAACTTCAGAAATAGTAAGTTATACGATAATACAAAAAGTATCCGTTGTCAAACATTATCCAAGTCCCAACAAAGTTGTGCGGATAACAGTTTGTCACTCTATATTTTACCGCAAATCGATGCAAACGGAACAAGTTTGCAACTCCGAAACTATCGATCTGAAACTACGGCTCTTAAATCATACAACGGTATTTGATATAACAATATCAGCATTGTTTATCACTAGAAATTTACAGCGACTGTAGACGAGGCGGCGCACACAATACAGTACAATTTATGTGCGTACAACCCAGATGTAATCTCGTTGAATCCTATGTATCCCTATGGGAACCCAAGAGCTTTCCCTGAGCTGCTCCACACTTTACACGTGATTATACTATTGCCTTTCTCGCTTCGAGAAACTTAGAAGTGCTCTGAGACCCCCACTGACTTGTTGTGCAGTAAATTCTTAAGTTGCTCTGCGACTCGCACTTCTAAAGTCTCGTAAAGCTCTGTCTGACGTAGGTTCAAGATTATCAAGCCCGTAATATAAACAAGATATTTTAATAGACCGCAAGAAATAAAGAGTGTTGAACATATTTATTAACAAGCAAACTCAATTTGCGGACTACGGCAAAACGTTTAAGAAAACATCAATTACGTAATTATACAACTTAAAATTACAACCCCATTAAAAATCGAATCAACATACACATAATTATCGGATCGGCAAGAATATGTCGAAGCTTTAAAATGTATAAATGTAGCTATAATGTTCCGGACACGAATAAAAAAATTCAAGTGCATTCATGCTATCCAGTTTCGATATAAAAAGGTGTAATCGACGAGACAAGCATCTAGTTGCATTAAAAAATGCACGCTTCACAAAGGCGCACCACGTTAAAGATATGCAATCCCGCGCCCATGGCAAATGGCTGAAATTAAGTCATCACTTCTCTCTATAAGAGGGGTCTGCGTGTAGGCTACTTCAGTTATATTTAACTACAGCATATTCACTAATGAGTGAAACGATAATGGACTTTATTGCGATGTAAAAGATGTTATTTTTGATCGTGGAGATGAAGTCTATCGGTAGTAATGGCGGAAAAAATCGCGCCGTCATCCCGTCGACAGCGAACCGTGACGAATCGCGATGGAGACGTCAATTCCTTTACATTCTCGACAAAACCAACAAGTAAAGTATAAAAAACCTACAACAATAAGAAAGCAGTAAATAGAACGGACGAGAGACAAGCGGTCGCGGATTGCCGTCACGACATGAAACTACTATTGGATTTAACAATTGATATAAAAAGCGAAATTAAGTAGTTAACCGCTGCACCAATGTAAACTGTTGACATAGTTTCGGTTGGGTAGTTTTCAAAGGCCACAGTATTCGATTTGAAACTTTTAAAGGGAGATTGTTCCATGAAACGTTCCAATACTTTTTATGAATAAAATTTTTAAAACTTTTTAAAATAAAGCAAAGCGAAAATGAATTCTTACAAAATTGAGAGCACTAAACGAATGTTTTTCTTTGCTGTTAAATAATTAGTTTTATAATCCTACTATGCATTATCAAAACTTTTTGTAATTTGAAAACAAATTCCGTATCTTCATAAAGAGCTAGTAGTTTTTAATGGCTCTCAGCATACATGACAATTAATCTCTGTTCGCCACTCAAAAAGTCGCTTGCTGAAATTCTCATACTCTTCTGTATTTTTACCATTTCTTTATTTATCCAATTAGACCGAAATTTCACTTGAAACAGTGGAATTATTAAAACTCAAGGACTCTACGACATCGTCCCACGAGAGTCGTGACACGACAATCATGACATCCACTCTTATGATTCCACCGACACTAAATTCCTTTTGTATTTATCTTCGTTGCTTAACAATTTCATTGTGTTTGTTCATTTCTCGACATCAACATTCGTTTGCCCAGTTCTCCTCTCGAAATGAACGTGGATTGAGATGTTATTTTTCTGTGCTCCGGTGGTATTATACACACGATCTGTTTAACAATTCGCGCGTAAAAACCGTCTCATAAACTCGCTATGGTTTCATTTTTGTCAAATAATTCATTCAGCCTGTTTAAAAAGATGTTTAAAAACATGGAATTTTAGTTCACCCAGTAAACAATATTGTGATTGCGTTATAAATGGTATGCCCTATAAGTGTATAGGCATTATCTTTTCGTTGTAAAAATAAAATCTCAAGGCTAGACCAAACCGTCACGCCCACGCACGTTCACTTTGTATGATACATCGCACGCGGGCGGTCAGGAGAAACGGATAGTGCATACAGGACTTTACAATGTAGGGTCATTAGTTGTTTTGTTTTATCTTGAGAGCTTGAGTCCCCTGGGGTCTTTTGTTTCAACGATCTCTTTTATATCGGCATTGCTCTGAATGGGTCTATTATTATTTTCTATTGGGGTCTCGCAAGCTACCGTGTTGGCTGTAGTGATTTTGTTAATAGTTTTGTACTGAATTTTTTTGACAGGATATTATCAAGTAATAATAATTTTGAACAGTTTTTTATTCTTAACGATTAACACTTTATGTACCTAGTCTTACCTTTAGTCGTTTCAATATACGAGGAGATCGTTATCAAGCTGACTTGGGTATGTAGTAAATGTTATTGCTTACTTTTCTAACATATTATCATACTATGATCTATTACAAAGTTATGTTAGGGAGGTCGAAATTTATTTTAAGCCCAGATCGTTAAACTTTACAATATTCTTAACTACCTATTAACGAAACTTGGATTTTTATGTCTTACCATTTCAGATGTTACAGATAAAGATTGAGCATTTTGATAATGATATGATATTTTTTATTACTTAAACTTGTTTTAGTTATCTTGTGATTTTCTTTTCAAAGTCATGACGTTTAAGGTGAACCTCAATATATTTCACGTCATTGGCTTTACTTTATACAGTCAGGACTGTTAGTCAGAAGGTGAAAGTATTACATTAGGAGATATTTTTGCTTTTTCTGAAAGACCATTTAATGGAAATCGGAATAATTAATTTGTGATTTTTAATTCTTAGAGTTTACTCGTTTAGTTTGATTAAATCGTCAATGTAATCGCTAAAAGTAGCACGTATGTACAAACCAATATGGAAGGAACATTACGACACTCCCAAGTGTTGATCCTATATATTTTGCTTGTTCGTGCGCTCTCTTATAACTAAAAAGCGATAACAATCGTGATTAGCCTTTTATTGCAGAGAGTGCCAAACTAATGGTCAACAATTCACACCTTTATCCCTGAGGGTCTTCAGCGGTAACATTAATAACCCTTTTCTTTTTACATTTGTAAAACATGTTAATTTGAATGTTATATACATGTACAAACATGCTTCTTGAAACTGAAAATGTTCTCAAAACATTTGTCCATTTATTTTTTAACTAAGTACTTCAATACAATTTTCAAGGAAGAATTTTCTTTAAGAGCAACTTTTTTCCTCTTTCCAAGAAGTCATAAGAATGTGGTAGTAAAAATATTTCTGCTTTAGATGTGTCGAGCTATAGATGAAACAAGACATTACTGGTAAGCAAAGCAGGAAAGTTGTTTTCGAATAATGTTTAACCGATGATAGCAAATTGTAAGTCTATAATACTAAAGAACAAAAAACAAATTACTTCGTTACAACCGTAAAAGAGACGTGTGCCGTCACTACCAAGGCTTGTGATTAAGAAGAAAAAAGAAACGACGGGGGCGGACGCCTGCGGGTGTAAGGTATATAGTAATTATTAGACAAACGCTCGAACTCAAAAACGCCGCCAGACACGCACACAATGCGCCGACGCATCTGTAACACACACATGGAGTTAGGTTTATTCGCACACACAAGCAACACCCACAAGTTGAGCTTAACATCATAATTACGAAGGCCACTGACGTGCGTCGAGCTGTAACGAGCTTAAACAAAATGGCGGCTAATTTTATTTATACACAGCAGAGGTGTATCCCGGCTTGATAACTTGATAGGATTTTATAGACAATGGTGTTTATAATGTCTAAGTTAATTGCTATGAAGTCGGTGGGGCCGTTTGCGCGGGCATTCAGAGATCTAAGGTTTAGCGGTCCATGTTTGAGAAAAACATTTTTTTTCTCTATACTTGCGTGAAGTACTCTGTGTGTGTGTGTGTGTGTGTGCGTGTGTGTGTGTGCGTGTGTGTGTGTGTGTATTTGTTTGTGCGTGTGTGTGCTTGCGAATTTATAAAATCAAAAGTTATCGCGTGTAGTTAATCTTTGTAGAGTTCATCGCTAACAATATCTTACATTTTACAATTAATTCATTATTAAATTAAATTAACTAATAAAGTCTAAACGCCAACTCTGCTATAATTTACACAGTCAAATGTTTATCCGACGTTGAGTGAATTATTAAGACTAAGTAACTTATAAAATAACATCCGTATCATCGATTCGAAGTAGAGATATTACATAGAATAACAACTCATTTCATTAACAATACCAGTAATGATGATAAAAGAGAAACGTGACAACCCACACGCCAAGCCCTGTTGTATGATAATGAAGAAAGACTGTATGAATTAAATTCTTTTGGGCATACGTAATTTTTTAACAGTAGCAGGAAACATTTAAATAAAAGTTAGTGAGTGATTAATATTTATTACTAAACTAAGCACGGTAGGCCGTTTCACTGTTTGAAAGGAACTTGCGTAATGCGACTTGGAGATGTAAATTTTATGAATGAATTTGAGTAATTCTTACTTACTTCAAAATTCAAAGTTATTCATCTTGTTTGCTAAGATTTTTTTAGATGACAGAAACAATGAAATTTCAAGAATAAAACGAATGCGACTTCAATGATAGCAAAGCATTATCTTGAGAACTTTCACTCCTAACAACGGTTGAACATTTGGAAGCAAACCAAGAAACGCATCCTGTGGAAGACACTGCAGTTGATAAAACAAAATTGAAATAAAACGAGCGAGTTCCTTTCGTAGAAACACTTATCCAGAAATTTAATGACATAACGGGAGTCAAGAAAAATTACTTCAAATAAGTATTCGTAAAAGAGTTGTCGAGCTACCAAATTAAAGCAGGCGCGTAAAAAGAAAAACAACATACAAACAGAGTTAATCAAGATTGTGGGAAGAGAAATAACTTGGTAATTATTAAAACAAGATTATTATCGAAATCGCTATAAGTCTTGTACCTTCACAACAAGTTCCTAAAGATTAATAATGGACGCCCGTCATTAACGCTTCTAACAGTAATTGCCTGGCACTATTATGATGAATTGTTGTAGTTTTGTAGGTACATTCTCACCGGCCGGATTTTTTGGAACGCTCCAAGGGATTATCGCCCTAAATTTCCTGGCCATGTAACAGTTTTGGTCATTAGAGTGATAATTACCTCAATAATTTTCATGCATTTAAAACATTGGCTGTTTAAAACATTTCCATCCCGTTAACGAGGCATATTCGAGTGCGTGCGTCAGAATATCATAATGTTCGTTTAAATGGAAGTATAATATTTGTCGTATAAAAGCTAATTTGTTTACAAATCTCCACCGAGTCACAAAAGAGTTTAGTCTTATCTTATTTAAATTAGGTTCTAAAATAAATATCTAGGAGAGAGGTTTACAGCATCGGGCGAACTCCGGCGAGCGCTCTTAACCAAATTGTATTATTTTGCATTAATTTTTGACAAAGTATTCTCAAGCCCGAGTCCAAGGCTTTCGTTTCGCTGAAAATTATCACTAACATCTCATCGTTATTAACTTCTGAGTCGGTTCTGAGATCGTAATGAAAAATGTTATTTGATTTTTTTTCTCACCGAAGCTCAAAGTGTATCTATTCATCGGAGCGTGTCGGTTTAAAAACATATCGTTTAACTCGCTATCGGTTTTTACCGCAAAGGGAGTACAAATAATTGAGTGAACCTGATAAATGTTTATTGGTATTGAGTTTCAAATACCACATCTAATAAACAACTGTTTGCGAATCATTATTATTGGTGTTTAGAGAAATGTTGAGCCACGTTAAATATATGAGGTTACAATTTGATTAAATGCGGTCATCGGATTGCGTTAATTTCGCATAATTTATAGAATGTACAAATAAAGATGATGATGGAAAGAAATAACAAAGATATCGTTACACTAAAACATAAGCCACAATATTTATGGAGAGACCCAATTTCAGGTTTGCTAACATCTGTTTTATGGTATACCCCACATTGAAATTCCGATAAAATTTATATGTATTTATTTGTGCTACTTCTATCAGTAAAGTTATTTTCGCCTTATCGTATTCCAGCAGCTGTACTTTATTTATTTAGTATGTAGCGTGTTGAATAAATGAAATTAATTTGTATAATGTGACACGTAAACATTATTACAAAATTCACGTATGAAATTGCTTCTCGCAAAATCCGGGGGTGTAGGAGACACTGATTACTAAAACCAGCTTGACTAGACTGTATTAATAAACCCGATACTCCAAAGCGGGGTACGTCAGATGGGCGCAATTTCACCAAGATATGAGGCGTTAACGATTCAGATCTTTGAAATTACATATCATTAATTGAGACGTCAAGATCGCAAGGACCGAGAAAATAAAAGGAGGGACGTCTCCATACTAATTTAGATATCAAGCCAACGAGGCCGACAAATTGTTAGCCATTCGTACTGGGTTCGTGGAATTAAGGCATCGGTCGGTCGCTTTGTTCCCGGATTATTTTTAGTTGTCGACATTTCAATCGAAATTGCCCGACTTTTGTAGCTTGGCGGTTTTTGTTTTGTAATAGTTGTCAGTTTAGAAGAACAACTAGAACTAGTTCAAGTCATAATTCTATATTGTAAAAGGGATTTAAATATTTTACAAATATTAGTTGTTATAGATTTTATTAAACAATAGACAAGACTATAAATATTAGAAACTTTGATCTAGATTTTAGATGATTATAAAATGGTCAAGTTTCAGAAGTAATAACATTGCTAGCCAGCAATCTGATATTTGACTAGTAGCTTCTGTAGTAGTGGTAGATTACTGCAGCTTCATTCAGTATCAAAAACGTGTGAAACTTCACTTATAAAAAGTTTGAACTTGCTTTTAAACAGTGCTTTGCTTTTTAGCAACAGTTAAAGTTGAACAGTTGTAGTTCTACGGTCTTATTTTTAGGATCATAGCTATAGAGCAAATAGGATTTATCCATTTGACAAGATTTTTTTAAAAGAATCTATGATTTATATAAAAGTAACAGATACTCTAAGATAAAATATAATATCTTGCCTTACATTAAATTAGTGACACAAAAATAAATCTCGCAGAATGATATCGGCATCGGCATACATAAATGTCAATTCGCTAATGACTGAGAAATCACAATAAAATTATTATTAAATACATAAGACAGATTTATTACTCGCTAAAAATGTTTTACGTAAGTTAAACATAAAAAAAATGGAAGCGGATCTCTGACTGAATACAACGTCAAAGTTATTAATTGAAAGGGACTTCAATTTCCACCTCCGCGCTACTTCAAAAGAAAATAAAATAACACCACATCACAAACGATACAAATTTATGATTTCGAAACACATTCAAATGTAAATGCACTCGGACGAGGGTTAATTGATGTTAATAATAAATAATAAAAAGAAACACACACTATTATAGACGTGGCAGCGAATGAAAAAGTAATTTACCGCGCGATAGTGGATCAGCGGAGGAGCAATTCTATTTGATTGGTTACATGGGTATTATAAATTGATACGAACGACAGATGAAATGAGTTTTGGTAATCGAACCGCGACACTTCGGCGATTAAAAGCGTTATTAGTGACCGAATATTCGACTTTTAATAGCGATTTTATGAAAATGTGACGGGCGAAATACGAGATTTATGTCTTAATAAAGGTTCTCATTAAATATTTGAGGCTTATTTCTTCGCTGAGTTGGCTTCGAAATACCATTTGAAAAAGTGTCGTATTAGAGAATTGGATTTTTTGATCCATTTCTATTCTGTAATCGCATATCAGATAGTTGTTGGTTTTATGCTGCTCAGTAGATTTTGCTATATTTAATTTACTTAAAAAATGCTTATTGAACAACGCTTGAGATATTTCAAATTGTTTCCACATTTCATTTCAGTCGTTAAAGTGTGTGCTGGGCCAAGAATTTTGGGTTCGTTTGTTAGGGTTATATTTAAAAAGTTTACATTGCTGGCATTTTTTAGAATTTCGTCAATGAAATACAGCATATTTGCCGTGATATGCGAATAAAGTGCTTTGTACATCGAATATTATCGTAATACTCGCAAACCTGTATTTATATAATTTATCAAAAATCCATTCACATTTTTAAAATTTATAAAATTTAAACAAGTTCTAAAAATTTACCAGTTGGTTTAACATCTGAGAGCCTATAGCTGAATTTGAAATACCCTAAAGTATAATGTGATATTAACAGTACATTCAGACGTAATTTAACAGGTCACATATTTTGATATAACCAAGAGGCATAAAACACAATTTTCTACATCGGTACGCTGTGGTAAAAGTCTTATGACCGAAGAGAGTTGGAGCTAGCCCAGCCTTATTATCATATTATCCAAACTATGAAACGGAATTGTATTTAGTGACTTGTATCCCTATTGTCAAGGCACGAATTGAAAAAAAATACGAATGATATTTAAAACAAGTTCATTTATTTATAACAGATTTATACAACAGTTGTCTGTTCTGGATCGGTTGAACAATTTGTGTGTCAAATACCTATGTAATATTACCTATGTAATATTCGATACCCGAATATGCTGATCAAGTTAATGAAATAACAAGCTATTGGAAGATATTGCCTCATCATATTAATATCCCTTTAATTGTGTTAAGGGTTTGTATCGCCCGTCGTTTTTCGCTTGTGATAGAAGAAGTGGATTACATTAAATAACTGGCCTGACATACATACAACCATAAAACCTACTACATAATCTAGCTTGTATCATTTTCGGCCCTTCCTCTATCAACCGGTGTTCTAGCGATATGTGTGCATAATTTTCTTACTTGACCACTGAATATGTTTTAACCTATTCGCATTTAGCTACTGGAGTACGACTGAAATGTTTCTTTCAATTTGTAAACTCAGATTATCACAAAATATCTTGAAGCCTTCTCAAACTTAATATGTTAATAATGTGTGTTTTGTATGAGATATAGATTTTTGTAGTAGTTACGTTAAATACAATGGATGGTACTAAAAGTATGATTACAATACAAAGATGTTGCAATAGCGTAATGTAAAAGGTTTTAAGAGTCGTAAGTGGTATTTTATTAATACTAACACCACCGATAAGAATTATCTTATCTGTTAAACCACTATTCGTATTACCTACTTAATACCAAGAATTATTTAAAAAAAATGTGAATCATATGTTAACTGCTTGGCTGTCTACTATAAAAGTATTAGATACGGCTTTTGATAAGTCGAAGCTACCTATAGATGCAAATTTACTACCTGAGTATTAAATGTATGGAGCATTAAATATTCAGCTAAGGCGATCGGAGCTAATACTACGAGACATTAATGTCCAGTCGTGTGTTTATTGCTGGTTACATTAATAACACTTAATCATTTAGCGCCATTAATAGGAGTGCAACTGGGTGATCTATTAGGGCCATTGCGATTGCCGTTACTTAACTGGAAATGCAATAGAATTTTTTTAAAGTGTTTAATGTTTTCGTTCAGGTGCACAAAACAAGTTTACTGGAGGCATCCATTCACAACGGTATTTTATCGCTGATACTGTTGAGTTCCAGCGGAATATGATATTTCCAGATAAATGTCCTTAGATTAAATTTTCAAACCACACGTACATTATTAATGAAGTCATAAAACCGGTGGAGTTGAACACGACAAAACTAAATGTTTCTTAATTCCGACTATAAACACAAGAGATCCATAATCCTAAAGTGACTGTAACATAAATAAGTTTCGGTTTCATTTTACAGACACACTTGGCGACGTGTAAAATATTGTTATCGATAATAAAACTACAATAACTCGGCGACGACTTAACACAGAGAATCGCATCACGTATTAAGAAATCCGAGAACACCATGTAAAGCAATCTCGCTGTAAAAAGAACAAGAAAGCCTTTATGAATAAATTATGGCAATGTAAAGTATGATAAACGATGTAAAGATTGTAATGGAACAGCTTGAGGTGTACAGCTGACAGAGCAAGTTGCAGCTAACCATATTTAATTCGAAGGAGATAAAGATGTTGGGTGTGTTAATTTACAGAATGACGTTAGTGCTTGTGTTGCTGGTTGTACGGACGCCGCACATCGAGCGCAGCGGGTGGTTCAAACGAGAACTAGTATCTTACGGGGTAATGTAATAATCTAAGTATCTCCCGGCCACGTTAACAAGACACTTGGCAACCGAGAAGTGGAGCACGAAGGCTTTGTAAGCATGACTGTCAGATATCTCTGGCGCGACGCTGAGGTTTCCGCTTAGGATGGACATTTACACGCACGTCCGATTGTAACTCACGATACTGACGATTAAGATGTTAGGAATAATAATTAAAACTCTGACGTTTTGAGAGCGTAGGTCATTGGGTCAGCGGTTAAGGGTTATAATTAAGTCTTTATTGAAACACGCGCAGTTCACGCGGTTTTTATTGATATTCAGTATACCGAATTAACATATAAATACGTAGTTATTAAATGTGATCTTTAACAATAATCCCTGACATAATTTACAATTTCAATTTTATTAAGCGCATTATTTGAAAATGGGCAGGTATATAAACATTTATAAGTAAATAATTTTAAATTAAAAATTACTTGCTGTAACCAAAAATATATTCAACACTGGATCAAAAAAACTTGATGATGTGTGTATTACAAAAGTAAAAATACGTCAAATGCGAATCGCTGTCCTTGCTTCCATTAAAACAATTTTGTAAAAGGTATTGCTCGTGATGAATCATCTAGTTACCAACAGTTTGAAATTTGCAATGTACAGTCTCCTTCAATACAAGATCTAAAACACACTTCCAAAATCAATCCAGGGACTCGCTGCATCTTAATGCATGGTAAAGTCAGTTCGGAACTTGTGCATATGCAGTAGTACGGCGTAGACTGAGATTAATCGAAATCGGATCCAAGTAGTTTGTTCCCCTAATGTTTGTTCCGACTTGCCGATTTGATTTACTAATACTTGCGCTAACTCGCTTTGTGTTTGCACGTCTAGTGTTTAATTTGATTCAAGTATGACAGTCTGTTGCTCATTTGAATATATTCGATTTATTTACGAGTATGTATAATTTCTTAGATTAATCTGAATTCGAAAATTCTCTCCTGTACAATACCTTTTATGAATTTTGCAATTATTTCTATAAAAGCCTAGTGACTTTTCACGTACATATTTGCATCTAGTTGTCATGTATACATTGATATAAGGTTGTTAAACATTTTGTTATCGATTTACAGTAAAAGAAATGGACGAATGAAAAATATTTGATACAAAGAAAACTAAACGCATATTAGGTTAAGATATTTTCATAACTTTCCCAGAAAGCATTGCATTACGTTTGTGCGATAGCACGAGAATATTAATTTAAGTGGCACTATCGCTGAATGCGATCCGATATTTAAAATTTAAAACACAGATGCAATATTCCTGAAACGTTTGAACTTCTACGACAATATAAATAAAAGATATGGAGGTGCCTCGAATTCTAAAGTGCTTGTTAGACGGACGTTTTTAACTCTGTTCATTCTAAGGCTTCTTGCCGATATACCGTCATTCTATAAAAGACATTTTGTGAAAGATCCGTATTCTTAACCACTGGTGGGATAGACTAAGTTGCTTTCAGAGTCATCGTCTGGTCAATATTGTGCTCATGTTTAATCCTCTCAGGTATATCTGAAATTAGATGTAAGCGTTGATTATTCAAATACTCAATTTGATTTAGTGGTTTAACAGAGCTTAGATAGACATGCATGTGTAATTTAATGTGTAACCGCCAACTATGAAAATACGGCTGAGAACTTATATTCCAAATAGGACTAGAATGCTGTCTGCGTTCTTGTACAGATGCGTGGTACTTCTGTTTTTTCCATTCATTCATTCGTTCGTTCATATTTCTGTTCATTACGGATAGTGCATTCCAGTCTTAAGCTAAATCACATTCCACAAGCATACCTACCACCATTCCCGTTTCCTAGATGCAGTTAAAAAGCGAACAGACCATGCCCTACAACTAGCACGGTTTTATCAGCTGTTTTAATCACAGTTAATACGTGTTGTTAGTATTTTTTAAACTAGTAAAGTCGTAAATAACATTTATATGAACAACGTGAACACAACGAAACAATAACACAATTAAAATGCACAACGTATAAAATCTCCAATACATTCTCCGGCATATTTCACATAAATTTGATTGTCAATATAGAATTTATAATTTTGAAACAAAAATCTTATAGCGACGACACTAAAAACTCACTCATTAACATTTAATATAGCAATTCAGATAAGACGATGTTTTCAAGTATTAACAATTTATTCGCATTTATAAAACGATGCGCGAATCAATTCCAGTTTTTCCTCACAAATTTAATGAGAAACAGCAACTACCTACATATTTATAAACTTTGGACTCGGTTTGAAAAATTCCGTACGTAGAACATACTGTGGCCATTATAAAAAGCCTTTAATGAGATAATACACAAAATCCTGTTGTTAATATAATGTATTTGATGTTCAGTGATGGCAATCACGGTGCATAATCATTTGAGTGCATAGCTGTCTCTGAGGTGGATTTTTTAATTTATTGTAAATAGTAAACTACCTACAACCTGTTTTACTACAGTATGAACATACTGTAGTATAACAGGTTGTAGGGAAACAGGACAGGACAGAACAGGAAAAATAATTTTTTCTATCTAGAATTAACTGTAGGTAATAGAAAAGATAGTCTCAAATCTCTATTTGCAAAAATCAAAATATGTTTTATGTTTGTTCTCCAGTGATATACAGAGAGCTAAGAATTTTTTTATGATATTGGAGAAAATAATGCAGATTATAACAATGTTTGCGCAACAGCAGGTGACAAAAAATGTTGTTTGTGTAAATGTTGGTGGATCGACGTTTTTGCTGCGAACCCGTTCGCTACACCCGAGAATGCAGCTCTGGTGAGCAATCTGACGAGCTTTGTCTTCAGCGACAATGATCCAGATTTGAAAGTCATGATTTTATCATTACTTTGAATATTGCAAAAACAGATTTAAATTGAATAAATCTATTAAAATTTACTTCAAATATTTTTCAGACTAAGTTTATCTTGGTTTTGCGATGTTAAAATATTGAAATTAAAATTTGTATCGTGAAAGATAATTCATATTTGCTATTGTGAAACACTCGATAATCTTTTACATGAATGTCTTTCATAAGCTGAGCGAATATAAACTAAGAAAGAACTCGATATTCTCCCGCTAAGTTTCAACCACGAGTTACCGATAAGAATTTTTCAAATTACCATAAAATATTGTGACCACCTTTTTAGATCCAGGAAGTTTTATCTCCAGGGATGTAGTCTAGCTATACATTAGAACGCTCAACGAAAGCTCTACCTTGTAGAGTGAATTATTACAGGTATTACCGGTATTTATGCTAAGGCGAGGATAGTTGTAAATAACTAAACCCTAAGACAGCTATCGATGTAAACTTGAAACCCATTCCTGGTTGGAGAATTGTAACACTTTATAGACATTCGTATCAGACGAATGGTGTTCAATGTAAATTTATTGTATGAATAAGATTACGTGAAATAAGAGACTTGGCTTAAATATGGATGCACTTGTTGCAGCGATGAAATAATGACAAAGCATAAAACACTAAATAATTAAATCCTAAGTAGTAGAATATACAAAAGTATTTTGTTTCAAAATTTAACTGTTTTTAAAACTTACATACGTACTGGTATTTGTCAAATAAATGATAAAATCATTTTAGTATTCAGACATGTAATAAAAGAAAAATAGGTAAGTGACTCTCGTCAACAAGAGCTTTACCTTCAATTAACTTAGTTTCGATTTGTCTTGGCATTTTAAATTGCTTAGAGATAATTCTTATACCAATAAGTTCAGTTACATTTACATCAAATATTAATTCTACAAAATATTCTGATAATAAATGGTACAAAACTATATGGTTTTAAGACAAAATGTAGAAGAAATAAAACAGAATTTCTATTCTTGGTGCGGATCATGTTTATCACTTTAAAGTAAGTAAACTCTCGGTACGAACATCGAACCTGGAGATACCCCATAACAATTAACGTGGACAAATTCTTTAGCAGCCGTTCAAAGCAATTATTTTGCGCCAACTAAACGATTGTAATTAGCACTTCTTGTGTCATTGTTCTCCACTTTAATATGTTAATCAGCATTTTCGACAAGTCACCGAATGGCTTTTTTGTCATGAAGTGTTTCGCCCACGCGTTTTCCAGTACGATGACATCGGATTACTTTGATTGTGACGTTTTTTGTTTCGAATTACATGTATTTCCGTGTACCCAATAATTGGTCGTTGGAAACAATGTTTATTTTATTCAATTTTATTTTACGTTTTGTATTCCTTTGGCGTACGTAAGTTAATTAAATCAGCATAATAGTTAGTACCACATTCACAATAGAACATAGCAGTTTAAAATTGATAGGCACACAAACAATTCGTCTGAGGAAAGATATATTTAATCAAAGCTTAGAAATAATTAACGTAAATGAGGGTAATGGCTGTATAAGATTAATAAATAATTGACAATTTTGTGAACCAACCACATCGAAATCTTTGTAAACTAACAGTTAATGAACTGGCGGCGTTATCAACAGTTTCCTTTCACAGAAACCCCAAAAAACACGAATAATCGACTGCGTGTTTAAGCTACACATTTATTTATGGGCAATTATTTGCGGGGACCATTAATCATACAAGCAAACAGCCAATAAGAAGATACTTATCTCGCGTCATCGAGAAATCCGATTAACATAACAATATAGTTAATTGCATCCAAATCCGGTTGTTAATCGAGCTTTCATATGCGATTGGATTCGTTTTATATGTGTTTAACTGTAGCCACATCGTTGACGAGAATAATACAAGCGTCAAAAGATTTTGTAAGCTAAGAATTAAGGAAATATGTACTACATATATCATAATACACTAATGACAACTTTCTTCCGTAAAATAAGGTTCCATGGGCTTCTATAGGTACCTATTCACCGACCTCATTTTACTGAAATACTCGTATATATGAATAATTGCTAATACAACAGTAATTCCAAAACCGTCGACTATAGATGAGAAGTCAAAATCAAAATTGATTTTCATATATTCTTTTTTATATTCTTAACAACCAAAACAGAAATGTAGAACGCAACTTTCAGCACATTTGTTCCCAATTAAATATTTGGATTACTCAGTGAGAAATGTTCTTGGGGTCGGGTGTCTGTCTGTGTTGTAATTAATAACTCCTGAACTCCTGAAAGCCCTCAGTCAGCACATGTGCGTGTCATGTTACGGATTTATTGCGTTATTATATGTAATAATATTCCTTTCATATAACTGTATGAAGGTTTTTAATGTTTAATTTATTTTTATTACTCATTCGTATGGCGTTTGCCATACTTCATTGTAAATCAGTAAGCAACTTATATTCATGATTTCATTTGAAAGTATTTGATATAAAGGTATTTTGAATACACGGATGAATACAATCTATTCTGCACGCAATAAAATTGGTATAAGGAATGAGAAATGTTATAGCAACAAATTGGGTTTATGTCAAAACAGTGTTGGTCATAGCTGCAATGAATACTAGTATTAAGGAAAAGGATGAACCATCAATTGAATAATTACGATTACGATAAAAAGAGTTAATTTTCCGTTGGTCTTATTACTGTTTCATTCATATTGCAATGCGACATTCTCTTTTTATGCATATTGTTTATCTTAGACCGTGTAACGTCCGATAAATAATGACCAAAAAAATGCTATATCTAGAACGGAGAAAGAATTCGACCCTGTCCTTTCCCGATGTCCCGATAAAAGCGCCGCACCTCCCGAAACAAATACAGACGAACAAACAAACAGACATTTTAGGGTGGCGACCAATTTTATCACAAAACCGACGCGCTCCCACCGATAATGACCGGTCAATATTTGAAAAGTATCGACAACTATGAAATGACTTCTTCACTTTGCTACGACAATCTTAAACTTGGTTGTAGACATTCTAAAAATCTATCTTATAGTGTAAGTGGTAAGGGTGCAATTGGAAATAACAGTTTCAAATGCAAAGCGGGCCTTTTGATCCATTAGATTGGAATCGGCGTATTGGAAGTAATGTAAACGAATATAATTACGATTTCAGGGTGGAGAAAGTGCTGCTTTAGGTTCAGTAAATGGTATCAGTTTTCTTTCTATGCAATGCACAAGTTTAAAAGAAAAATTCATGTGTTGTGAATTATGAACAAAAAATTGAAAAAACCATTATTGGTTTGTACAGTCAAGATATTTAGAAAAAGCAAAGAGAAAGGTGGAATTAAAAATATTATTTAATCGTTACAATCAATCCAAGGAAGTCCATAAACCTTGAAACGGTACATATGTATACAAGAAATCGTATTAGTATATACATATACATGTGTCTATAATACTTAGGGAACTTAAAGACATAAAAATATAAGAGCAGACGGCACGCATCAATCCACATGTCAGGGCTGGCCTCTGGGACCGTTGACCCAGAAACTAGAACATTGAAGTTATATTTCGCCAGAAATTCTGATCAGACAAAAGAATTTCTATTATTTATACACGGATTATATCATGATTCAGTGGAGAAAAGAATATGGAAAAGGTACGGGCATCAGATATGGGAAGAACTATGTTAGAATACAAACTAAAATTGTATTTACACATTGTAAAATTTCAATTTGTAAGCAGATGACAGAGGGCTAATATTGTAGACGTGATAAGTTTACACGTGTGCTGGTTGTCGAATTAAGGACATTTTGCAAAATCGCCATTTTTTTTATTCGTTCTAAAAACGTTGATAACTTTTTCAACGGTTTTTTCTATAGCGTGTAATAAATAAAACAGTTTGAATTTGTTCTGATACAGATTGCCTTTTCACTTCGATTGAATCGACCCGTTACCTACATATAAATTTATTGTTATTGAAAAGAAAATTATTAAAATAACAGTTCCAGCTTTTATAGTACGAATGTGGAGTTTAATAACGTTAAATATAACTGGAAATGCTAAATAAAAAGCGGATAAACTGGAGGAGTAAGAAAAGTCAACCCGTATAGAAACATTTAAATCGAGCCCAGAGTTAAATTGTATAGATCAGATGGCATTTTCAAGCAAAAAGTGGAGTAAGCGACCTCAAAGCAGAAACTCGGACAAATGCGGGCCAGCGCAATTGGGATTGCGCCAAGTCGAATAATTTTTAAATACAGCCTTTTAACTCCTTGGGACGCATTAAATTTTGTTGGCGAAAAAATAACAATCTTTTTTCACACTTTGTTCATTACAGTACAAAACAGAACGCGACAATTTAAAACCTTGGCTCGCGAACGGTTAGCAAACAGACGCGAGCTACATGAATATCCGACTGTAAACTTTATTTAGACTAATTTAAAGTTTAGCGATAAATCCTAAAAGGAAATTGTACGTACAGATGTTCCAGTAAATAAAGATTAAAGCATTTAATCAGTTTGTTCTGCAGTAACTTGCTTCGCGTAACAAAAAGTTTTGACGTGACTTATATCTTCAGAACTTTCGCTTAAGGCTCTGTTTATATGACCGACTTTTGTTTTTAATCGTTGTTTGAAGAAAAAAAAATGTGATATTTTTAAGTCCTTCAAAATTATTACTGTTGCACTATACATATTCGTCAGCACAGCACTAAGTTAGATAATCTGCTAATTTGGCAATATTAACCTAATTATGGTAACAAAATTTTTTTCAGTTTAAGCTATAAAATATAGTGGCATTACTTTTTATTATCTCATTATTCTTTCTACATAGAAGTGAATCTATTCAACAATAAAAAAATTACAAATTGGCCAATTTACTGATGTGATTATAATTGTGTACATAGTAATGCCTACTAGTTCATATAAAATAATATTCACATAACTTTTTAAGATAAGAAGGGAATTTTTAATTTCAGTAATCAATGATCAAGCATACCGAGAAGAGGCTTAATATTGGACGCTGATTTAGAGCGAAAATATTTGCAAAATATGTGACACGTGACTTTACCTCTGTTTCAGATGCTCTGTATTATTTCTCTAACGTCAGTTATGTAATATTTTTTAACTGAAACTGTCTGGTTTTCGTCGAACCCGTCGGATGTGTGTTAACACGTTAACATCCTATGTTCTATTTTAACCTATTGTCGTTCGTCTGTGACCCGCTTTAAGGAGAAGCGTACAAAGTGTGAGCGAACAGGGAAAATGGGCGCGCAAACAAATTAATGTTTCGGAATGCAGAGAGAGATCGCGGAAAAATATTTCGCAAAGTTATTCTTCGTTTACAAATGAGTGTCTTAATGTAATTTCGATGTTGGGAACAAGAACCCCGGCATAACAAGTTGACAATTCTTTGAATATCTCGTAATAGACGAATTTGGGGGGCTTTATTAAATGCAAATTACTTAACGTCTTCAAATTTTTTTCGATATCTTTTCCATCAGAATTATTCGCGGCCGACTGTTCACTTATTTGTTAATGAACATTTTCGATGAAATACTTGGTGGAGGATTTCACGAGTTTGCAATACCTACAGGTTTTAATAAAACAAACATTTTAAAGTTTATGACCTCGAATAGGGTTTACTTACTCTTCGATGTCACAAAGTTGGTAACCATCAGCTCACCTGAAAACAAACAAAAGGCATCAGTGTCAAAATTCCATTACAGTAGGTAGAATAATGGTACATATTCGATATGTGGCCTTTCTTGGTTCTTTATCACAAGTTACATTTAAATTTGACAGTGCATTAGTATTATTGGAAGGATATTACGTTTTAAATGTGTGCGTAGGTGTGGGATCAAAGAAACCCCATGGGTTTCGGCTTACTATTCCAAGATAAGAGCGTGTTATAGAGACGCCTATACTCTAACGTTGAAAGATTACATTTTTATTTACTGCTCCAAAACGTTTGATAATCCATGTCTTAATTAACCAAGCGAGAGGAGAACTTGCACCATAAGCTTCTGAGCTGATAGCATCCAACGAATAACGCGAACCAGTTTTATGCCAAAGTATTCTTAAAGTCGAAAGCCGTAAGAGTCTGAATTAAATGCAATCAGAATTACATTAATGATCAAAGACGATTTATACAACTACATATTGGATATCGTGGTAGTGGTTGCTTTACATGTGTTTTGTCGGTAACAATATCCATTTTCTTCAGACAGAGTTTGATTATAAACTATTTCTGGAAATAACTTCACCAAGATTTCACGTAACGTGCATTCGGTCGGCACTTTTAAGCGATTCCTTTATTAAAAAACCTAACACGGTGAGCCTATATAGACAAAGAGAATAATGAATTTGATTCTAAAACAATTTTCATAATTAGCCCAGTTACTTTATAATGCGATCCTAAAAGTGATAAGAATATCTTCAATTCAAATTTTAATAAAACGACACAAAACAAAAGAGATGATCAAGTTTTTCGAAGCGAAGACGCCGAAATTTATTTAGAGGAAGTTGAATCAATCACACCGGTAATCCTGTAAGGCTATAAACAAACTCGGACAAATGCCGATAAAGCCCAGTTTTACGATCTGCCACCTCGTTTATTACGGAGTGTGTTCGGGCGAAACAAAAGCGGAGGAATATGGCATTAACAAAATGGCCAGCACTCAATAGTTGTTGGTTACACTAACAAATTTACGATTCTGAACGATATAAGCGTATTGGGGCATGGAGTGTCATTAAAATGTTCCATCGTTATCGGCTTATTGCCCGATTTAGATTTATTTACGACGTTTTACTATTTCAATTCGAGCAATTGTACTGTTGGATTTAACTGTGGGTGCTTTTATTGAATTATTTATGGTATCAAACATAAATCCCGGGCTTACCTTCGTATTGAAACCCGAGCTTGGGGTAATCAGTTACGATATTTAATTTCAGTTAATCAGAGTTTGTTAAAATCAAATAATACGTTCCCAGGGTAGACGAAATTTACCTGTTTTTATAATTGATATGACTTCGTTTATAATGAAGGTTTGTAATAGAGCGGTAGGATGTCATGCAAGTTGTTTGACCTTGTTTTCCATCAAAGTATTATTATCGTCCGGTGGAACGGTTTTTATATGGCTTATCTTTTTGAATTATGATAATGGTATTCTACCATTTTCTGTTTACGTTTATGCGTTAGTACGAAATCGAATGTAAGTATTTACATTGTTACTATGAGCAGCAAATAGGTACATAACTCAACTGAAGAACATAATAGACGTTTAAATTCAAAATAACACAGCCACGCTTAATTACACACAAAAAAAGGTTAGCCCGTCTATCGCTCAAAACTTTCATTTCATGGCTGTTACATTAGATGCCTTATGAATATCTTATTCGTATTCGTATTCGTTAAAGCACTTGACCTTACTATTTGGAGTTTGATTCATGTGTTTAACGGTGACTTTCGTGTTATTGCAGCGGTTACTATTCATAGTGATGTCAGTGATGTGTGATTTGCCGTCTATATCAATAACGTAGTGTATTAAGTCTGAAAATGGCAAAGCGGCTACGTTAGTTTCAATTGTTGTAAACGTTTTCCAATGTCATCAGTCATTAAGCGTTATCCGATACTTGATGCTCTAAGCATTCAGTTATACAGTTCGCTCAAATATGCACAAACGAGTACATACATAAGTTGTGATTGTTTGTTTTTTATTTAACTAAATGATGAAATATTTACTAACTTGGTGTTACTAAAAATAATAGTCTTAAGTACCTTCATAGTTTGAAACTTAATTATAAATCATAACGACACGTATAAAATAATTTTGTAACATTAACTGAAAACACAAAATATCATTAAAACAAAAGTAACAAGTAGGCAGCGGAGATCGGAAATACCTACTTTAATAGGCCACGACCCTTGATAAAAACGTCAGAATGACATCTCGCTCACGACCGAATCGGAATCTGTGGAGCTGTCTCGAGACTAACAGATTTAGACCTCGTCTGACAAGGTCACGGGTTTGATCTTCGTAATATTAATATTAGGTTACAAAATACTGAAGACTTTGCTAACGCAGTTGTACATGGTAACCTATCTGTAAAGCTATCTATGCAACGTCCGGGGCCATTCCTTTTTGAATAGGCCTTTACAGGCAAATTTTCTAAAGAATTTCCTAGCTTTGACTTATCCATTCGGTGGTAGTTGTTAGCGGTATATTTACAGGCTTTAACCTTGAAGATAATAATTTAGGTCATTACAGACATTACAATGGAATTTTATTATTTCTACTTTGTTTTCGGGCATCTTGTAACAAATCAGTTGATGATAATAAGTCCAATTATTGTAATCACATTTACTTACTAATCAAACTGAATTTCCTTTCTTCCGGTATGCCAAGTTCCGAGATTCATTTGAATTCAATCAACGAATCAGTGATTGATGTTCACCATGTATGCACATTCCTCGCTCCCTGATCACTGCGCTTTATAATCAGAGTTGGTGCTATGAAATAGATGAAATTAATCACTGTAATCGACTATTTTAGAAAATAGGTTATGTTAAATAGATTAATCAATTAAATTAATAACTGACATGACAGGTTAAAAGAATGACGCATCGGCTACAACATACGCCCACGGATTCCGATGAGCTTTCATAAGGATTCAAGATAATTATTGACCTTACGTTTATCACGTTTACGCAAAAATAAACACTAAAAACTGGACAGTATTGTGAAATACAAGTAAAATATTTACATTCTATACCTACTTTTAATGTACCTAGTTTAGTGAAAATGCGAGTAACATCGATATAAGATGTACCAAAACACATGCATCTAGGTAATACAGGCGAAATAGTTTTTGCAGAAATGCATGAATGAAGTACTAAAATAAATTCACCAATAGCTTCACAAAGCACACAAATAATGGGCTTTCAAAGTGAATTATTGAATAAAATAAACATTGGAAATATTATTTTTGTTTACTCACCAGTAAATAAATTAAGTGTTATATCAATTTGGATATGTATAGTTTGGAGACTGTAATATGACAAACTAGGTATTTGATAGGAATACATTTGTAATCGTATTTGTAATACATATTAATATGAATGAGTGTTTATATTTATATTTTGTTTTTAGTTTGTACTTGTATCAATGACAAATAAGCAAATGGGCGATATGAATTTAAAAAAAAGGTCTGCAATGGTTAATAATTCTGTACAAAGACTAGACAAATATATTCCACGGTTATTGATCGAAGAATGATTTATCAATCGACAATATTCGTCTTTATTTTCCTCGTATAAATAGGTGTCGTCCAACTACGAGTATTTGAACGAGATCCCACACAATAATCCACAGATAGTGACGAAATAGCTTTCGTAACTTCGTTTACTTTTCCATCATAGTTGTTTTCCAACGCCGTAATTGTTTTTGTTTCCAACGAATCTGAGAAGTAATCATCTAGATAAATCATATCGAAAAGATTTTATAAGATAACTAACAGCTAGTAGATCTTACATTGAGATGACAAAAATTTGTAAAATTTATAAATGAAAAAAATTACTGTTCAATAAATATTAAAAATATTAAATTCCAAGTACGTTTTCTTCAATAGATGGACAAATATTAAATGAAACAAAACCCAATGGATAGGTGAACAAGAAGCACTAATTTCTGACGTACAGAGAGAACAGAAGGTAAATGTATTTTAAAGTAAAAGTAATCAAGATAAAGCACTTACAATTGAAATACTTAAGAGAACGTCAATTATCTTGCGTATGGATTATCATGTCAATTAACTGCATTGAACAAGATTGCTTGTACTTGTTATAACTTTTCGTTTATTTAACTTCATCATAATTTAATAAATGTTAAACGTTTATTATAAGTAATCATTATGCATTATATTGCTGCCATTAAGCCATCCGCTTCAGTTGAGTGGACTTGTGAAAATAAACCGCCATTTTGTATTTATGAACGATCCAATGTAGTTCGTTTGACGCTCATCTTTATTCATTGTGTACGCACGGTGAATATACCATCAAGTCTACAATTATTCCTCGATGTACTAAGTGCATGACTACATTAATCTAAGCACCCTACATTCCCTGATTCTGTACAACATGAGACCTGTAGAAGCCCTCGCAGCATTTCGCTCTCACGCCTGTCAAATGGGGCGTAACAAGGCGTCCATTACAATTACGAAGAGAGAATTTCGATCGTACGCGGTGCGTTTTCAGAAAGGCCATTAGAAAAATTGGCCGGCCGAGTTTTCGAGGGAATGTTAACAGATAAGCAAAAGGAACGAGAATGTAAGGCCGGGGCGCAACAAAATGAAGAAATTAACTCGAAATCGGTGGAACAGCGGGGAGATCACTTAATCGGCCGCTCGTCAGGAACCAGTTATTTTTTCAAGCGAGGTCAGTGGGCCCGCGTTTGTAATGATGACAGGGATTGTTGTTTTTGATGGAACTTCGCGTATCTTTTTTTGTTTGGTCGAAAGAGTAATGGATAGGTGAATTAGATTGGACTGATGCTGTGCGAAACGTGATATCAAGATATAACACTTTGATAAACGCTTACGATTGATGCGATTTGAATTATCGTTTCGACGTACGAAGGGTAATTCAATTGCTTTTTATATAACACCAGTAAAAAAGGTTAAGTGATTCAGGGCATAAAAATGACAGCTATTGAGAAGGCTTTTAATGTAAGAGGGAAAACAACTAAGCCGGAAGTGATTTCAATGTCTATTCTAAGTTACAGTTTTAAAAATACTTAATTAAACATTTGATTCAAAAGCCAAACATGTTTACGTAGTTAAAGGAATTATTGCTATCCTAAAGGTTGTAGGGATATATGCGTAACAGCTGCGTGTATATTTTTGTAATATATACAACATTTACAAGTTGATACCGCTGGGATATTAGGTAGCACCCGGTTGCTCCCGAGAGCACGAACGAGTCCTGTATGGTGCAAGTGTAAGTCATTATAGAATAGGAAAAGCGTAATGTTTTTGTATACACGTATACTGAGTCGCTTTTTATAAACGTGATTGTTTCAAAGATACTTAAAACCGTGTTTAATATTTCAAGAAAGTCACATGAATACAGTAAATCAAATATATTTTTTTGGACAAACGTAAAATAATCAAAGCTTGGTTGTATCTTAGAAGCAGAATAATTTAGCAATAATTGAATGCTGCTTCGGTAAAAAAATTCTAGTCGGTGAAAAATATCAAAAGATAAGTAACTCGAACGTGATATTTTAAACGAAGTCTTACATGAAATCGCCGATCCAAAACAAACGCGAGTTCTATTAACGTTTGAAGAAGTTGCTTTGAAACCCATAAAATATATTGTGGAGCAAATAATCTAGAAAGTCTTGTAGCGAAGCTGAACGGCGTGTAGTCGAGTCCCAAGGTACTCTTCGCGAATGATAAATCGCTCGCAACTCATGCTCTGGACAGACTGACTGAGACGAATTATTATTTTTATAGTACGCGGTGCTTGGATAGATTGCCCGTGATTTGAAGCTTTCAGGATTTTGGCTCTTAAAGTGAACACCCGTCAGTAATACGATGATAAATTTTATATTGAAATGAAAATTTTGTTTCCGCTTCAAATTGGTTTTGACAGCGACTCGTATTATGCAACGGACACCAAACAATTGAAACGCAAAGGTTATCAAACAGTTTCGAAAAACTTTTAACATATTTTTCAAGCAAATGATACTTAATTTTTAACATTTTATGTTACATTTTCCTGGAATTGACGTGCATTGTTAATTTTATAAAATCTTTGGTTGGTATTACTAAAGGATAACAACTTTATTCTATAATACTAACGTAATATAGATTAGGTTTATTTAATTATAAAGATCCCTATCATTCACAGTAAACCAGTAGCATCTAATTAAAACACTTCCAAGGTGGGTTTGTGTATTACGTCTTACCGTGTCTTACTTATGTTCGTTAACTAAGTCCCTGACTCATAATTTACATAGCGGCTAAACAATGCATCAATATGAAAAATATTCGAGAGCGTATATTTCGTCTCTCGTTCATAAGCTCTTTATTTCATCCACGGCTGTCTTGACGGTATTATTCAAATCGTAATCCTGGCTACAATCCTTGATATTAAAAAAGGAATTGTGAAGCGAGAAACATAAAACACATTAGGGTTCCGCTCGTTTCGATTTCAATTCATCAAATTTTTTTGTGGATTCTCACCTTGCTTTAGACGAGGTTCGAATATTTCAAAATAATCTGCCAGTTCTGTTGATTGCTGCTAAAATATTATTTTTATATTTATCGATAGGAGTAGCAAACGAGTGTGTAGGTTAATTGAGCATCCTACTCTAAAACTAAAACTCAAGAAGTGTTTATTATCACAGACACTAATTTTACTACACCTAGAAGAGTTACAATAAATACTTAACATAGTAGTATCATTATAACATTAATTACAGTAATCTTGTTTGTTTTCCAAATGTTTTAAACTTACACCTTGATGAATTTACTGTCATTAAACTGGGTATATATTTAGTACTTACTTGTTTGTATATCCTAATGAGACTATGAGAATAAACTTTAGCATTCGTACCAAATGTATTACCAACCTGTTTAACCCAAAACATACGTCCATATATCCGTATTTCCGTTAAAATGCTATTACTAATACTATTATTGACATTTCTAGTAAAAGGTTAGCAAGAGACAGTCCGCTGTAATCTAATATCGAAATCCAATATATTTGTGTTGGCTCTTTGGTTTAATATCTTTCATCATTTCCATGTACAGCAAATCGTAATTTTGCATTTGACTTAGCGAGTCATTGATATATTACCTTCCACCCTGCGGTGCCTCCTGCGGTTTTCCCTTTACCGTCTCCCTTGGGAGTATAGTTGAGATATTCAAACAACTTTGTAGCTTTTGCATTAGTCCAATCCTATTTCCATATGCGAAATTTTAAGTAGATTTATCAGCGTTGGTTTTGGGTAACTTTTTTACGCGGACCTTGTTGTATTTGGGACTTTCGTAACATTAAAATATATTAGTTTATCCGGCTCACTTCGCTTGGATACATAATTGGGCTTTCCTACATTTGTGTATTTAATATTTAAATTGAAATTAATCTTTGGTTAAACTACATTTGTAATGATACTAATGAATTTAATAACATTATTACTGTTAAGAGCAACACCAGCAGTATTAAAAGTAACATAAAATATCCAAATATTTAATACAATTAGAATTTAAAACCAAACTCGTCCTTGATAAAGCCGTATTTTTAATAGGTATTACTTACTCGTATTTAGCATCTGCTTGTCGGTTTTGTCAATTGTAAATATAGTATAACTACATAGAGAAATGTCGGTGATAACACACGTAAACATTTCCAAAGCGTGTTAAATATGTGTGATATAGGTACAACGCTGTCTAGACTGTTCTGTGTGCTGATTCCGAGTTTTCCATATTTCACTCGCCAAACGCGTCGAGAAGTGAGTGTAAGTTGCTATCTCATTGGCGTATCCTATGTCAAATATTGTATTTTGTTTTAGTAACGCTCTTCAAATAACCAATCCCATGCGACAATGTTCTCACTGACAAGTACCAGTTGACATTCAATGCTCGCTCAATGCAATTTCATTGGCTCTGATTCAATTCCCATACAAATTGTAGTTTTTAGTTTTAAAAATCTCGGTATAGAGACACTGTTCACTTTACGATTTTAATAAACGAGACAGATGATGACGTCAATACAAAGTGACGGGTGCCCCCTATCATTTTATATCACCTCAGTAGCAGTTACCCGTTCTATCGCGCACTTATCAATTTGTAAATAAGGCTCGACGGGATTTTATTAACTGGAAGGCGGTAATGGATTACGATTCAAAGACACGTGGGCTCTGATAGGACATGATGGATGGCCCCTTATCAATTTGTTACGGGGTCTGTCGGGCACTCGGGATGTAGGTGATGTTTTGACGCCTGTCGTCCTGTTTCTTGGTGATAAAAATATCATTATCGTTATTAGCAAGAGATTAAAAGAATAAGAGTGCATTTTATTAAGAAGCCACGTTATATTCAGCTATGGGAATTTATTTTGAGCTACATTAATAAATTTATAATTATAGCTCAAAATTCGGTCTACGCCTCTATGACTGATTTTCAACTAATTGTGCTGTTAAGTAGGAATTATTTCGCTTTGAAACTATGTACCTACACACATGCAAATAACTAAGCTTCCAATGAATAGATTTCTTATATTGCGTTGTGCTCGAAGGAGGTTAGAATAAATAATGAAAAAGATTTCATCTGTCGTATTTTTCGAGGAACCTTTTATAAATAATGATATAGGTGGACGCTGTGGACGCTCTCTGCCCCTTTCAGAGGATAAAGGACGTTAAGTCAAATCAATGTGTTAACAAACAAAAATAGAAATATGTTATATATATTCACCTTCAATATTTAAAAATGAGATTTTCTTTATAATTAAACGACTACCGGATTGAATAGTGAGGAGGTTATGCTATGAAATGTATACTTTAGGCACTTGAAGGAAAGTAAATGATTAAACATTTTAATATTCCACTGGTCTCATTATAAACACGGCTGCAAAACGGTACCAGACCTTTGTGTTTCAAATGGATATTTTTGCATAATAAAAATAATAATAAATAAATAACTGGGGACATTTCCACACACGGCTGCCTCATCCCAAATTAGGCAATTTAATATGCCTGTGTTATGGTGACCGGACAGCTGATAAACATACATATATACATACGATATAGTACTTATATAGATATTTTT